>JAXQQM020079376.1:0-159694 GCA_034641835.2 Pinus albicaulis | reverse complement strand
GTGTAGACTTAGGTAGGTTTGCCATGTAAAAGAAAAAGAAAATTGATAAGGGTTTGCCAGTCTAAGTGCACCCTAATAAAGAAGAAAAAATGGTAGGGTAGGTAGATGTTGTTGCAGAATTACATGTGATGAATGATGGTTCTAAATGTGTTCAATTTTATTTTAATCACAAAGTGCAAAGACAAACATTCCACTGGAAGAATTTCAAAGCAAGGCAAAGTCAAATTATTAACTTCCCTTCTCATTTTTCCCTAAACATTTCACTAATTTCCCCTAAGTGCTAAGATATTTGAAAATTAAAGGGGCTCAAGGCATTTCCTTGACTTTTGGAGGGACCGGACCCTCGGCCCAATAATTGGAAAAAACTTAAGTACTTAAAATCATTCATCATCACACTCATTTACTTCAAAAAAATTATTTCCTAAGTAAAATCCCATTTTACTTAGGAAAATCATGAGATATTTCATAAAAAAACCCTCAAAATCACATTTTATCCTAAGTTTAAGTGATGAAGTGATTATAATATTGCTTCTAAAAACTTCACTTTCTTAGTTATATTAATGTATTTTGAAGTTTACCTTGTCCCATTGTCATATTAACATTAATTTTATTTATTAACTCCTTATAGAAATGACCTTCTCCTATTATATGTAATTCCTTTTATATAATATCCCAAAAACCCATGTATTATGATTTTAACCAAAGTATTTATTCCTCACTCGTTCAAATAAAAAACCCATTTTATACCCCCTTTGGTTAAAATATATCTTTATTATTATTCCCGCCCCTTATGATAAATAAATCGTTTTGATTTAATTATCATATAATAAAAATATATGAAAAACATTTAAACATATTTGATATGTGTTTAAAACAAAAATGCCCGAAGTTTGTTTAAACCTAACTTCAAAAGAAACAATCCCATTCCCTTTCATATTTTTCCCCTTGCCCGACGCCTAACTTGAGTTAAAATCCCAATGTATTTTGTATATCCCAAGTCTTAACTCTGGTTTAAAAAACTAATTTCGATCGTCTTCCGCCATATAAACGAAATTAATTAATCCACACGATTAATTAAAAACCTAACCCGCCAATCAAATCCCACCCGATGAGTTTATTCAAATATTAATTACGTTGGCCTCGTGCCATTAAAATCCCGTCATCTTCCTGTCCCGTCAACCGTCCGATCGGCCACTCCAAGATCAACGACTGTTATCAATTTCGCTGGCCATCCGTGTACGAAAGATAACGCGCGATGGTCAAGTGGTTTTCAAATAGTGTCGTGCTACATGTCAATCGATGTATCGCATCGCCCTCCGCCCCAAAAAAACGTCTTTCCTCACAAGCGTGCATGGCGAAACCGCTACCACCTTTCCGCTCGTGGACATATCCACCGTACTCACAAATACGTTATCCAATAAAATAATAAAAAATTCTCGCTACCCATCGACTTTGTGAATAAAACGAAATAAGCCCGCATTTTCATTTTTCTTTCTGGTTGTGCTGAACGACCAGACTCCCATGCAGTAAAACTCTTTGTAACTAAGCTGCGCTACCTAAAGCCTCTGTTAACCAATTCGAGCATGGTTTACCTCCCAAAAATCATTCTAGATTCACTCCACAGATCTCTCAAAATCAAATGAAACCTTTTCGACCTTCCCTGCAAACCAATGCTTTCTTAACAATTTGTTTTGTTTTACAGGTGATCAGAAGACCACATCCTTGGATAAACAGTCTTAATACTAGTCATAAGACTTGTTTACTCCAAGAGTGTTATCAAATCTATTCAAATAGATGTTAGAAAGCATAACAGCTAAAGAGTATCAGTGATTAAAGTGTATCAGGTAAAGGTCAGAATGAAAGTTAAAATGAAGTTACAGAGCAATCAAAGGTAAACAGTAAAAGTAATTACAGAGGCAGTAAAATGGTAAAAAGAGGAAATGAAAATACTTTCACCAACATTGAATTTTGTCTAAAGTGAAAGTAAAATAGTCAAAAGAACAAAAAAGTGAAAAGATAAAAAACACAACAAGAAGAAATATTTTCGCAGAAATTGCATGTTTTAGTCATTGTTTTGTAGACACTATTGTGATCAATCCAAGATGAACTTTTCAAAAATTAAGGAGGTTTATGCTCTTAAGAGGACCATCTACAAAAACCTCTCTCACGTTTCTAACAGCTATTATGGTTTTGGAAATATTAAACAATGTTGGAAAGCACTTTTTGCAGAAAATTCCTGTTAAGTCATCATTTTACAGAGAATATTGTGGCCAATCAGAAATACATATTACAAAATTGAAGGAGGTTTTTGTTCCTAAGAGACCCATCTACAAAAACCTATCTCAGGTTTTGCACAGTGATTTCATATTGAGAGATACATGCACATTTGTACAGGTTATTTTTCAAACTCTGTAAAACTCTATTTTACACATATTGTTACAGAGACTATTGTGCACAGCTGGAAAGGAATTTTGGGAAACTGAGAGAGGTTTATCTCACCAACATATTACTCCACAATAACCTCTGCCACTTTTTACATATCTATTACGGATTGATAAATATATAGATATCATTGGACCCCAAGTTTGCAGAATTGTTGGAGCAGAATGCACAAAGAAAGGAAGCAGTTAGTGACTTGGATGTCTCATCATCAACTAAGAGTTGGATCAAATTCGAATTCTCCTCTTTGTCATCACCTATCCATAATAAATAGTGCCAAATAGATGCATTAGTTTGAGTAAGTTCTATTTGTGTAAAATAGTTGGAGAGATTTGTGAACTAATCTTGATATTTTTTCGAGATATTTTAGTTTAAAATTTGTATAAATACTTCACTCTTGGAAGTATTTGGGGTGGATTCTTCTACTTTGCTGTAACATTGACTTTTTGGAATAAAAGTGCTTTGGAGAAATTTCTTTGTGGCTTGCTGGATGATGAATTGAAGCTCAAGAGTTTTTGCAGGATTCATGTGTCAGACTACAGTTCAATAAGTCATTTCTATCCTGTGTTTTAAGTTTTATATCTGTTTATAATTTCACTGTGTTCCATTTCCGAATAATTGACAAAAAATAATAAATCAGAAATTGCTTAAGTGTACTCTGATTTCAATTGTGATTATTCTAAATGTTTTCTTCTAAACTGGTTATAAACAATGAATTCTTAATTACTCTTGTTTCACTGGTTTAAACATTTTGATTACTATAGTAAAGAATTATTAATTGCTCTTTATTTGTAATCATTCACTTTCTTTCTTTGAACATGTTGAAAGATTCTTAATTGCCTTTCATCCCTTCAAAATCCATTCCATTCACTTTAATATCTAAAATTCTTCTCTGTTTGGCTATATTGCCCTGCAAAGCCATCTTGTGTGTAGAAACTTAATCCAGTAAAGCCATCCTTTCGACTCCATAGCCCAATGGCCTAAAAATAATCAATCTTGCCCTCAGTTGGTGGATTTCACCATTCAAATTCAAACCAAATTTCTTGGACTTATAACTAGCCTAAAACTGTCTAAGAACAAAGCTAAATTTTAAAGAGAGAGCCCTCTCTGGATACAGATTGGCTCGATTTTGTATCTGAAGGTTGGTTAGTGGTTACCTCGAGTTTATTTCCTTTTCTTATAACTTCAAGGAAAATCTGAGTGATAACATAGTGGTGACCATACTAGGGAACTGAATCATTTTAATTGTTATTATTGTTTGCTTATAAGCTACAGACAGAGCCTGAAGATCAGCCAAGTAGCCTTTGAACTGCTTTTGCTCTGCAATTGCATAGTAAATAAATGTTGCTTCAGTCTATCTCTGGTTTAGCTTATAAACTGAACTTTGGTTTCAAACATTTCATCAGTTTCTCTAGTTTAATAAGTCTTTAAGAAATTCTAAATCTCATATCTAAAGCCTCTTAAAGAAATCATAGAAGTTGTTTTGAAAATTCGTAAAAAAACAAAATAATCATAAAATACTCAAAATTTGATTTCCTGAAGAACTAAATTTTTCTTCAGAATTGTTTTACAGGTTTAGATCTAATCTATGATGGTGAACAGTGATCAAACACACAACCAAATCAATTTCACAATCAAGACTCCACTAGAGGAATGAACCTCAAAGAACAATATAGAAAGATCCGGCTTTCAACTTGGATCTTAATCCAAGACATTATGTTCTTTCTCATTGAGAAAGTTTTTCAATGTATATTGTATTTTATAGAAGATCTTAGATTAGTTTTTAGTTATTTTCCTTTGAAGATTGTAAGTAATAATTCTCCTAATCTCTTTGAGCAGCTTTCTTATGAATCTAATGCTGATCATTTTCCAATTAAGAAGCCTCAAATAATCAAGACCGATCTTACAATCCCTGTACATATCCCTGTGCCATATAAAGTTCCAGATAGATATAAGCCCCTTATTTTACCTCCTATACTCCATGATTTTCCTAAAAATACTACAAGTATCTTCCTAGATTTGATGGAGAGAATGGTATCACTGCCCAAAAACATATTCAAGGTTTTGAGAATTATTTGGATTTATTTGAGATTGATGAAGATGATGTTAAAATCATACTTTTTGCTCTTTCTTTACAAAATAGAATAAATAATTGGTTCAAAAATCTACCTAATGCTAGCATCTCAAATTTCCAGCAGTTTATCAAAATTTTCCTTGATAGATGGATAATCAAAGTTAATCATTTTGTGATCATGGAAGAATATAATCAATTAAAAAGACATTCAAATGAAACAATACAACAATTTTCTAACAGATTTAATCAAGTTTATTATTCAATGCTAGAAAATATTAGACCTCCTCATGATTCAGCTCTCTTGCATTATCCAAGTGCCTTTGATCCAGAAATAGAATTTCGATTAAGAGAAAGAGATCCAAAAACACTTGTACAGATGCAGAACATTGCAGTTAATGTGGAAGTTAATCTCCAAATCAAACAGGAAAAGTTGAAAGCAAAAGAAGAGGAAAAGAAAAACATTGCAGAAGTAAAACTTAGCCTTTTGGTAAGAAAACTGGATGAAAGAAAACACAAGATCACTATGAAAGATGAATTTTTTATTCAAAATCACCATGAAGAAATAAAAGAGGTTGATAGCCATGAAAAAATTCCTCTTAATTCAAATTATCATAGATCAGAAAATGAATTTAAAAATCAATATGAGGAAGAGGAATTTGTTAATCTAATGTGTATGTTTGATGACATTCCTTCTTTTGATGATTTTCCTAAGTATGATCATTATGATGATAGTTATGTTCTCCAAACTCAAGCTAGTTTTACAGAGCAATCAAAAGCTAGTTTATGGGAAGAAGAAACTCAGTTTCAGCAAATTAAAGATAGTGATCAGCTAGTATAGATCAACCATGACAGTGAGGAAGAAAGAGCAGAAAATGTGGAAATAAGTGAAGGTTCTTTACCTCTTTTTTTTGCTTCATTTCAGTTCATTAGAGACAACTTTCATGCCATCAATAATCAGCAATCTTTAGGAATTGTGATTGACAACAAAGAAGATAATGAAACTATTGATCAAGATTTTTCAGTTTCACAATTGCAGTTATCAAATTCCATTGAAATAAATGATAAAATGACACAAGAAAGTTCCATACCACTATGTTTTGAACCATTTCAGCTTTTAAAGGAAATGTGGTATAACATATTTAAAGAAAAGGATGAGAAACTTGTTGAAGTTTATGAAGTCTCATGGAAACCTATATGCTATAGGTTGCAGCCATTTTCCCAAGTTTTCTAGGATCCAATAGCAGATATGTTGAATATTGAAGGCATTCAAAGCATTCCTCTATTAACTAACTATGATTTTCAGAATCAAGATGATAAAGGATTCAACAGTCAAACATTACAATCAGTAGGAATATCATCACAAATCTTATTTGAAAGTTTGCAGGGAGATAAAGACGAAAATAACATTTCAGATTCATGGCATGGAGGCCATCCAGAATAGATGTACAGTTGTTTAGATCAGTTAAACATCAGTGTATATATTTTGGAAGATCCTTTTGTACAGTTTCTAGAGTCAACAAAGGAAATCAAGTGTTTCTTTATCCTCTCATTTGTTGACAAGTTTCTAATAGGTTGCAGAAGTACAATTTTGATAATCAACAAGAAAATGCAACAAAATCTATCAAAGTACATAATGCTTGAATGGTTGCATTGGCTATTTCATTTTACCTAACTATCAGTTGAACAATAGATTGAGTAGGTAGATGAGTGCTAATAAGCTCAGAATTTTGAGCAATTTTTTTTAGTTTTCAATTTTCACCTAGTTTTTCATTAAGTTGGTTTGAAAATTTTTGTGTGTTGTTTTAGTTTCAGATCAGATTTTAGGTTACAGAAAAAGGACTATATTCAATTCAATATTTCATAGTTCAGTTAAAGTAATTTTAAGGCATCTGATCTGATGTTCTTGACTTTTCACCAGGAAAAGTCATCCCCAAGTGGAGCCAGTGTTAGACTCCTATACCAATAGGTGTCATTTTTCATGATTGACTTGTTGAACTATGCAATATGTTCAAACATTTTTCTTGTTGCAAAAGGTGTTCCATATTTTCAAAAAATCAAAAAATCAAAAAATTTAAAAAGTGTAAAGAGGGTATACCCTAAAAGAAAAATCAAAGGGTGAAAAGAATAAAAATGGCCAAAAAGTAAAAGAAAATGAACCCCACCAAAAGAAAGGCCAAGGAAAGTGTGCAAGTCTAAATGTCGCTACTTTTTTCTCTGATGTAATAAACAAAATTGTGTGCAGCTTGTCAAACTTTTGCCACAATTTATGAAGAGTCAAACTGTTTAAACTTGACTTATTCATTTTTCAATTTCATGTTGTAGAATAGAGAATAAATATCTGGCCAAACAGTTTAATCTTGGCAGATAAGTAGATAGGTAGAGTTAATAAATACAAAAATACAAAAAGCCTAACAATTAGATCTCGAGCTCGGGATGTAATAAGTGTAGACGAGGTTAATTTGCTATGGTACAGGGAAACTAAAGAAAATCGATAAGGGTTTGCCGGGGCCTAAGTGCACCCTAATAAAGAAGAAAAATGGTAGGCAGGTAGATTGGGTTGCACTACATGTGATGAATGATGGTTCTAAATGTGTCTAATTTTATTTTAATCACAAAGTGCAAAGACAAACATTCCACTGGAAGAATTTCTAAAAGCAAAGCAAAGTCAAGATTATTAACTTCCCCTTCATTTTCCCTTAAAGATTTCACTAATTTCCCCTAAGTGCTAAGATATTTGAAGATTAGAGGGGCTCAAGGCATTTCCTTGACTTTTGGAGGGACCGGACCCTCGGCCCAATAATTGGAAAAAACCTAAGTACTTAAAATCATTTATCATCACACTCATTTACTTCAAAAAATTCTTTCCTAAGAAAAAGCCCATTTTACTTAGGAAAATCATGAGATATTTCATAAAAAACCCTCAAAATCACATTTTATCCTAAGTTTAAGTGATGAAGTGATTATAATACAATTTGCTTCTAAAAACTTTACTTTCTTAGTTATATTAATGTATTTTGAAGTTTACCTTGTCCCCTTGTCATATTAACTCTAATTTATATATTAACTCCTTATAAAAATCACATTCTCCTATTATGTATAACTCCTTTGAATATAATATCCCCAAAACCCATGTATTATATGATTTTAACCAAAGTATTTATTCCTCACTCGTTCAAATAAAAAACCCATTTTATACCCCCTTTGGTTAAAATATATCTTTATTATTATTCCCGCCCCTTATGATAAATAAATCGTTTTGATTTAATTATCATATAATAAAAATGTATGAAAAACATTTAAACATATTTGATATGTGTTTAAAACAAAAATGCCCGAAGTTTGTTTAAACCTAACTTCAAAAGAAATAATCCCATTCCCTTTCATATTTTTCCCCTTGCCCGACGCCTAACTTGAGTTAAAATCCCAATGTATTTTGTATATCCCAAGTCTTAACTCTGGTTTAAAAAACTAATCTCGATCGTCTTCCGCCATATAAACGAAATTAATTAATCCACACGATTAATTAAAAACCTAACCCGCCAATCAAATCCCACCCGATGAGTTTATTCAAATATTAATTACGTTGGCCCCGTGCCATTAAAATCCCGTCATCTTCCTGTCCCGTCAACCGTCCGATCGGCCACTCCAAGATCAACGACTGTTATCAATTTCGCTGGCCATCCGCGTACGAAAGATAACGCGCGATGGTCAAGTGGTTTTCAAATAGTGTCGTGCTACATGTCAATCGATGTATCGCATCGCTGCCTCTCCGCCCAAAACCGCCTTCCCTCATAAGCGGTGCGATAGAAACCGCTTACCACCTTTCCGCTCGTGACATATCCACTGTACCATGCTGACGTCATCCAATAAAATAATAAAAAATTCTGCCACCCATTGACTTTGTGAATAAAACGAAATAAGCCCGCATTTTTCATTTTTTCATTCACAGTGAACAACCAGACTCCCATGGAGTAAAACCCTTTGTAACCCATCTGCGCTACCTGAAGCCTCTGTTAACCAATTCGAGCATGGTTTACCTCCCAAAAATCATTCTAGATTCACTCCACAGACCTCTCAAAATCAAATGAAACCTTTTCGACCTCCCCTGCAAACCAATGCTTTATTAACAATTTGTTTTGTTTTACAGGTGATCAGAAGAACACATCCTTGGATAAACAGTCTTAAAACTAGTCATAAGACTTGTTTACTCCAAGAGTGTTATCAAATATATTCAAACAGAGGTTAGAAAGCATAACAGCTAAAGAGTATCAATGGTTAAAGTGTATCAAGTAAAGGTCAGAATGAAAGTTAAAATGAAGTTACAGAGCAGTCAAAGGTAAATAGTAAAAGTAATTACAGAGGCAGTAAAATGGTAAAAAGAGGAAATGAAAATACTTTCACCAACATTGAATTTTTTCTAAAGTGAAAGTAAAATAGTCAAAAGAACAAAAAAGTTAAAAGATAAAAAACACAACAAGAAGGAATATTTTTGCAGAAATTGCATGTTTTAGCCATTGTTTTGAAAACACTATTGTGATAAATCCAAGATGAATTTTTCAAAAATGAAGGAGGTTTATGCTCTTAAGAGGACCATATACAAAAACCTCTCTCACGTTTCTAACAGCTATTATGGTTTTGGAAATATTAAACAATGTTGGAAAGCACTTTTTGCAGAAAATTCCTATTAAGTCATCATTTTGCAGAGAAGATTGTGTGGCCAGTCAGAAATACATCTTACAAAACTGAAGGAGGTTTTGTTCCTAAGAGACCCATCTACAAAAACCTATCTTAGGTTTTGCACAGTGATTTCAGATTGAGAGATACATGCACATCTGTACAGGCTATTTTTCAAACTCTGTAAAACTCTGTTTTACACATATTTTTACAAAGACTATTGTGCATAGCTGGAGAGGAATTTTGGGAAACTGAAAGAGGTTTATCTCACCAACATATTAATCCACAATAACCTCTGTCAATTTTTACATATCTATTACGGATGGATAAATACATAGATATCATTGGACCCCAAGTTTGCAGAATTGTTGGAGCAGAATGCACAAAGAAAGGAAGCAGTTAGTGACTTGGATGCCTCATCATCAACTAAGGGTTGGATCAAATTCGAATTCTCCTCTTTGTCATCACCTATCCATAAGAAATAGTGCCAAATAGATGCATTATTTTGAGTAAGTTCTATTTGTGTAAAATAGTTGGAGAGATTTGTGAACTAATCTTGATATTTTTTCAAGATATTTTAGTTTAGAATTTGTATAAATACTTCAATCTTGGAAGTATTTGGGGTGGATTCTTCTACTTTGTTGTAACATTGAATTTTTGGAATAAAAGTGCTTTGGAGAAATTTCTTTGTGGCTTGTTAGATGATGAATTGAAGCTCAAAAGTTTTTGCAAGATTCATGTGTCAGACTACAATTCAATAAGTCATTTCTATCCTGTGTTTTAAGTTTTATATCTGTTTATAATTTCACTGTGTTCCATTTCCAAATAATTGAAAAAAAAAAAAATCAGAAATTGCTTAAGTGTACTCTGATTTCAATTGTGATTATTCTAAATGTTTTCTTCTAAACTGGTTATAAACAATGAATTCTTAATTGCTCTTGTTTCGCTGGTTTAAACATTTTGATTACTATAGTAAAGAATTCTTAATTGCTCTTTATTTGTAATCATTCACTCTCTTTATTTGAACATGTTGAAAGATTCTTAATTGCCTTTCATCCCTTCAAAATCCTTTCCATTCACTTCAATATCTAAAATTGTTCTCTGTTTGGCTATCTTGCCCTGCAAAGCCATCTTGTGTGTAGAAACTTAATCCAGTAAAGCCATCCTTTCGACTCCATAGCCCAATGGCCTAAAAATACTCAATCTTGCCCTCAATTGGTGGATTCCACCATTCAAATTCAAACCAAATTTTTTGGACTTATAACTAGCCTAAAACTTTCTAAGAACAAAGCTAAATTTTAAAGAGAGAGCCCTCTCTAGATACAGATT
The DNA here is from genome assembly GCA_034641835.2 of Pinus albicaulis. NCBI lineage: Eukaryota > Viridiplantae > Streptophyta > Pinopsida > Pinales > Pinaceae > Pinus > Pinus albicaulis. Next base: position 149,178 of record JAXQQM020079376.1, on the reverse strand, counting down.
GGCTAGATTCTGTATCTGAAGGTTGGTTAGTGGTTACCTCGGGTTTGTTTCCTTTTCTTACAACTTCAAGGAAAATCTGAGTGATAACAGGAACTTCACACAATTTATTCATCAATTACATCCTCATATTTGGGTGCCTGGATGTGTGACAATAGAGACACATCCACGATATTTTCATCAGATTCGACAATGCATCGGGTATGTTGGCTAATGAACATAAATCACTGATCCTTTTCTCAATTGGTGACAGGATGCTTATACAACAAATCGCGGATTTATTTAAATTTAATTCATGCCATATTTCAAAGGGATTTACATACCTAGGTTTCATATTGAAACCTACTGGCTACAAGGTGACAGATTGGCAATGGTTGGTTGATAAATATCAGAGGAAAATTCAAGTTTGGACCCTTCCCTGGCTCTCCATTGGTGGGAAATCTGTATTGGCTATTGCAGTGTTGCAACAACTTTATGTATACTAGGCACACCTGTACATATTTCCTGTTGATACTATCAGGTTACTGCATGCACTTGTTGGCTTGAGGGGTCTTGACCCATGTTCGGATTTATCACACAACCAACAAAACCTCCAACTACTGGCCCTTTCAGAAATAACTTGCTTGCGTAGATCAAAGTCTCACCCGAAGAAGTATGGGGGGGGTGCTGGAACCAGGTTTCCTCACCCTGAGGAAGAGTTTAATGTGGTGGCCCTAAACAGAGTTATAATAGATAACACAACATATAATATGACATATGTGTGCATCAACATATCAGTAAATCAAACCCTTCCACGGATTATCAGAGAATACTTCAATATATTCATGCACAACAACCTGATACACTTTAATCAGATCTATTCATCTAACATCACTGATATTTGCGCACAGATGCAATTAACCAATAACAACAGTAAATATGCAATAACAAAACATATTCATATCTTAACGCAATTAATAGATAATCAACACAGAAAATTGCATAATAGTCCATCTTCGCCAAAAAGGTCTTCTTTATTAAGAGATCTATCAATTCAATACATTTAGTCCTTCAATACAACCTATCCTTACATGCACACAGTGAGTGGAGTCCACACACAACCAGCAGAGTCCACACACAACCAAGACATAGGTCTCCACACACATAGCTAGCAAGAGCCTTTCTACCAAAAACCCAGAATTAGATCGAAATCCTTAACAAACATACATCATAAAACATAAGATATCATTTCTCGACTCAATCTATAAATATTTATACTAACATAGACACACAGATACCATGGTATCAAACCATGGTTTGAGACTCATGGTTTTTCCTTTAAGCGCATTACATTGATTGAGGGATGTTGCCCTGCCCCAAAGCCCCTTTGACTCTTTTGCGCACCATGCATAACAAAACTTAAACCAAAAATGTACCCCAGGGGACCCCACTCCAACAGGCCCGCAACACAATCTCGTGACTCACCCCAAGTCACTGTGGGTTGGTATCCTTCATCTTTTCTTTGAGTGCTTCAACAGAGCTCTTAAGTGGCAGAATTACTTCGGCGCTCTACATGGAAGAACCCTGTGCTTCATTAACCAGTGTAACTATCATTGGCCCCTATGTGGCGAAAATGATGTTGTGTTGTCTTTGCTGGAGGTTCTTCAAGGCACCACCCAAAGTCTGCCTCAACCCACAGCTGCATCCTTGTCTTCAATATTTTTTCCCAACAACGTAGGTATTCAATCTTGGTCTGAATAGCTCTACCCTCATGAACGCAACCAAGTCTCTGCGTTGTGACCAATGTGAACGCCGATGTCTAAATCTCTATGAATTGTTGTTCCTTGATGCACAATTCATTTCATAGCTACTACACCATGGGGTCTTTCTGAACATAAGTCCAGACACCCATGGCTTCATCCAATAGCTGTCCACACTTTGTCGTTGTAGCAGAAATGTTGTTTGTGGTTGTCTTAACCTTTGCAGTGCGTTACGCCCTGACCTCTGGTGGTGTTTTAGGCTGGAGATTCATCTATAGCTCAACAATTTGTTGCTCGAAGTCTGCCCAGACTGTTTGAATTTCATTGCAAGATGCCTTGAGCACAACAGCCAAGCCCTATAATTTCTTTGTAGGTGCGGCTGATGTAGGGACCTCTGGAAAGTCACCGCAGACATGGTCAATCTTGGCTTATAATGCGACATGCCGAGCCTCTACTGCGTGACACGCCTCTTCTGTTGTTTGTTGATTTTGTTATAGAAGTACTACTTGTTGTTGTGATTCATTCCCAACACAAAATGCACAGTCCTCTCTATATTGTAACTCGTCGATGATCATGTTGTGGATCGTGTGAAGCTTCCTGGCTGGCAGCACAACCAGGTTGACATTGATTTCCCCACAGACTCTCAAGGTAATGAGCAAAGTCGACACAGGGGTTTCACTGCGGGAGCAATACCATAGCACGTGGGTTCATATTAGGGGATATATAATGAGGAAAAATGACATAAATATATTGGAGGATATATAGGGGGTGAAAGTTTTTTATATTAGCTGGTATAAAAAATGGAGCTCAAAGTTAATGAAAAAATATAAAGTGGTATAAAAAATGTTGATAAAAAAATGGATACCTACAACATATAGTGAAAGTAGGGGCTTTTTAAATTGGGAAGGTGTATTGAGTTTATATTGGTAGGGGGTTAAATAATGTGATTTTTAGAGGCATTTTCCAATATGTACTCAAATTAAGGGTAATGTTTAATATGCTATGATCGCATGTGATATGTTAGAGGTTCATTGAGTGAAGCCCCTATGAAAGTTGGCGGCTCTAATTTGATGCCAAGTGCGGGGTTCTAGATCAGGAAGCTATCCTCGGTAGAAAACAGCACCATGCTGAGTGGCTACGTGTTGGAAGTAGTCTTGCTAGCTTGAAGACGGCTCACTTGTGCCCCGCTCGCTTGAATCTGGATCACTTGTAATTTTAGTTCTTGAATACCTGATTGCACTCCTTTGAGCACAGCTTTGTACTGCCCCTCCATATCTGTCAGCATATCTTCTGTCGCGACCTTGACGGTATTTTAAATTTCCATGAAATCATCCTTTGTCACAGTGAGGTCCTCTGGTCCGGCTGATTTGGACCCTTTTCTCTTCTTATTTGTGCCTCTCGCGGTCTGAGAACCGTGCATATCCCCCTAGGTGCTCTAAGTCTTAGTCTCCTCAGCACCTGCATTGTTATTTTTAGGTCTTGTCTCTTTCTCTAAGTCATTGGTTTCACTAGTTGTGGTCGAAATAGGATCTGCTTTAGTATCTTTATCCCTTTTTTCATCTCTTTTGGGGTTCTAGGCTTCATCGTAGTCTTCATAATTGATGATGATGCACCCCTAGCGGTGTGCGCCTATAACCAGGCAGGTGGTCACTCTACCGTGACGCACACCAGGTTGTCTTATGTGACCATATACAGTAATTCATACCAGATGCCCTCAACAGTGCCCTTTGTGCGGATATGCATATTATGTAATGTTTCTTTGAAATCTACAATTAATTTGTACTGCTCATACAAGGTTGGGGACAACCTTGGCTTCGACTGAATATCTTGGAATAGCGGAGAGTCAAAAATCACCCACAAAATATTGTTTTCGGTGACTCTTACTGGAATATTAGAGTTCCACAATGTTGCGTAGTGCACGGCTTCGCACATTTCTGGTTCTATCTCTGGGAACTACGTTTCTTCAGGCATCTTCCATACGATGAGTATGATGAGGAGTATCAACCAGGTGTAATAGAAGTGTTTCCCCTCCTCCTACACATCGCACACATTTTCTAGAAATTTAGTGCAAAAATATTGAGCCCAGTTGTACTGGACACCCTTCTCGCACTACCTAGTGATCGCAATAACACGTGTTGGGACTTCCTTTAGCCTGCATTTCCTCATCATTTTGCAGGAAAGGACAGTTGTTCCAAATTGAACCACAAGGTCACTTATTTCACAGACAACGAGGCCTCAGGTGTGGCACGACACCTTGTGATATTTATTTACCTTGCCAACGACCTTCTTCTCTTGGCCTTTCCAACTAAATGTTGCCACAGGGTCTATGCCCTAGTCAGGAAAGCCAGTAATCTGATGGATCAATGCGACATCGATTGGTATGTGCTCTCCAAGCCATAAGACATCATCATGAATTAGTGCAAGCAGCTATCCCACACAAATATCATTGATCAGACTGCGCCCAAAGTGTGGGACCTACAATAGATTTAACAATCTTGATTTTTGCAAGCCTAATTCCTAGGGCATAGGCTCAAATTTTACTATGCCATCTTAATAAAGGATCCTCTCTAAATAAATATCTGGCGCAAGTTGGGGAAATTTTTCTTGATCGGCAAGGTCCTGATCCTCCATTTTGAGTAACATAATTTCGGCAAACATATCGCCCTCGACTGGTATGTTATTTGGAAGCAACAACATATTGATGTAGGAACAAACTTTAACGAGGTCCTTAGGGACCTTTACCGAATCTTTGCGTGGTGCAACATAGGCAGGCAACCACGAGATAGGATTACCAATCTCTACCACATACTCATCCATTACAGTCTCTAGCAACTCTTCCATTGGCTTCTTTTGGTGCTCTTCCGTAGTGGAGTGTGGCTTCGATGTTTTCCCTTAAGGCGAATTTCGGGAGCCTTAGGTATGTCCCTAATTGGTTGGGTTGGTGCAAGAGTTTCAGTAGCCTGCGCAGCGGGTTCTTCTCCTGGCTTGGTGGCAGTCATACTGGATGGAATTAAGTAACCTAAACCACGATGACACAAATCCTCCTCAAAGAGTGGATTAATACCAGATAAAGACTTCAGAAAAACTTTAGAAAGTAGAGAGCATAACTCGCAAAAATAGCATAGAACTCAAAGGGAACTAATGCAACCCCTTTGGTCATATTTATCGCTTAGGCTCATCTTAAAGGGTCTCTTGTGCATTAATGTAACTCCATAAATGCTAAAATGGCTCCAAATCCGGCATAACATCCTCATTAAATGTAATTTAGACATTCATCCAAACGGTAAGAATGTTGTCCTATCTAGATTTAATATTCTAATAGCTATATGTTGGCAATTCTACAACACAGTTAGCCTCTACGCGATCATCACACCTGTTTGTGCATCCGCCATCCGTGCGGCGTAGATCCATATTTCCACCCATATAGTCATTTGGTGCATGCAAGGAGAGAGTTATCCCTGTAAGGCTTCAATCCACTTCCATTGACATACCGAGGAAGGTTTTCTCTACTCAACGTGGCGAGCCACACTGCACCTTCGTCAATAATTTCCTTAACCACATATGGTCCAAGCCAATGCATCTTGAACTTCCCTAGGTGGCATGCATCTTTCTGTCAGAAAACAAGACCAAATCTTCTTCCTTAAAGACCTTATGTCTAATGTGCCTATCATGCCAAGCCTGTTTGCATGCCTTTTGCACCTGTTGATGGAAACCTGCAATAAATCGGTCCTCTTCCAGCATGACCAACTGTGATAATCATTCCTCCATAATATCTTGTTCTGCCATATTAGAAAATGCTACAATGCGAAGACTTGGAACAATGTAATCTGATGGAAAAATAGCTTCCTACCCATACACCATCCTGAACAGTGTCTTTCCTGTCAACTTCTTGCATATGGTGCAATATGCCCAGAGCACCGCAAGTATGTGCACATCCCAATCATTTTGATTAGCATTGCAAATCTTAATGAGCGCAGTCTCCAATATCTTATTAAAAGCTTCCACCGCTCCATTCTCGTATGGGTGATATGGAGTACTCTTCTGGTGATGAATCTGGAATTCTTCCATTAGAGCTTCAATAGTTTCATTGACAAAGTGTGTACCTCGGTCGCTCATCAAAATCTTACGGCACCCAATCCGAGTCAAAATGTTCTCAAAAATGAAGTGTGCAGTCGTGCCTACACTACAATCCTTTACTGGATTAGCTTCAGCCCATCTGGTCACATAATCTGTCGCAGTTATTATGTAACGCGCACCCATCCTCTTTCCTGGAGGGTTAATAGGTCCAAAAAAATAAATGGCCCATTTGCCAAAAGGTTGCAATACCATCTGTGGGTGTAATGGCATTTCATCTCTATGCTATGGTTTTTTTGTCCTTTGGCATACATCACAAGTGCGATAATTGTATCTGCATCACTGTGGACCATGGGCCACCATAACCCAGCTTGGAGAATCTTCTTCGCAGTTTCTTTCCCTGCATAGTGACCTCTGGCAACCACTCCATGAGCCTCAGTTTAGATATCTTGTCTCTCAAATTGCAATACATATCTTCGCATAACTTCATCTGCACCCATCTTGTATAGCTAACCGGCAATGATAGTAAGCCAGTTGCGCGTGAAACCAACTCTTTCTTATGTTGCAACATATACTTCAAGGGTGCACTTCCAGTGGTCAAGAAATGAATGATATCTAGAAAATGGTCATCAACTATATTTATAGAAAATAGTTGCGCATCAGGTAAACCATCTTCCAATATTGTTGGCTTTTCTCTGTTTTCAATGCACGGTAGATGGTATGGCCCCACATCTAGTCTCCCCGGTTTCACAATTACTTCAAGTCATACTCCTGAAATAAAATCAACCATATACAGATATTCCCCCCCAACACAAGCTTATTGACCAGGTACGTCAAAGCAGAGTGGTCAGTAAACATCTTAAAGTGGCATCCCAATAGATAGTGGTGGAATTTTTGCAGTGCATAAACCATAGCCAATCCTTCCTTTTCCGCAATTGAATAATTATGCTCCACTTGATAGCTTCATACTTGCAAATGCAATAGGGTGATCAATCTCCTCGGCTCTTGGATGCACCAAAATAGCTCTGAGTGCGATGCAGGAGGCATCTACATGGACATGGAATACCTTCGACCAGTCTGGAAATACTAGTATGGGTGCAGTGACCATCTTTTCCTTAAGCAATTCAAAAAATTTATGGCATTCTTCATCCCAAAAAAATGATGCATCCTTATTTAGAAGCTTCTCCATGGGCGAAGTGATCAACGCGTAACCTTGAATGAACTTTCAGTAATACCCTGCTTGCCCCAAAATTGAGTGCAACTGTTTGACATTTGTAGGAACTTCCAAGTTAATAATAACATCGATTTTTGCAGGATCCAACATCAATCCTTGCTGACAAACAATGTGACCAAGAAAGATCCATAATGGCACACATAATATACACTTCTTCAGATTAAGCGAGATCTGATACTTCTGACAAGTATCAATCATTACTAATTAGGCGGATATTCGAGACATGCTTCTTCAATAGCCCAAAGGCAGGCCAATCATCAAAGTATACTTTTAAGAACTTGTGGATGTATTCCTTGAATGTAGCTACTACTACGCACGAGAAGATAGCTAGTGCATTATTCAAACCAAATGGCATGACTCTATACTGAAAGGAACCCCATTCTTTCACAAAGGTGGTATTAATTCTATCTTCCGGCACAATTATGATATGGTGATATCCTGAAAAACCATCTGTAAATGAATAAACTTCATGTCCTCCTACATTGTCTAGGACTTCAACAGAAAATGGGGTCACGAATGGGTCATGAATGCAGGCATCATTCAATTTGCGCAGATCCGCGCAAATCCTTATTTATCCTTTAGTCTTCTTATCCTGCACCACCATAGGACTCACCCAATCAGATTCTTCCACTGGCTTAATGATTCTGACATAAACCATTTTTTCCAATTCTTCCTTAAATTTATGCTTATATTTGGGATCCAATCTATATGAGCACCACTTCACAAGTCGCGTATCTGGTTTCAAAGTGATCTTCATGACCCCAATATCTCCTATCATCCCTTTCAGTTCCTGAAAAATTCTAGGAAACAAGTCCTCATACTTGGTCGGCAACTCAACGACCTTTCCCACTATGTCATCATCCCAATAATCTCCAATATTCGCCAATTTTGGTTGTTCTTATGTGCCAATGTTCACTTGACGAATCTTTATAGGCTTAGTGACATCTAACTATTCATGTGAGGGCCTAGCAACAACGCGTTGTCCTTCAAATTCAGGGATTGTGATATTCCTTTGGTTTTCCTCATTCTCTTCAATTGTCAAATTTCGAGAATTCACGATGTCCATCATTTGTGCATCCCATGCTAGTGAGGGGCGCTCTACCTCTAGCTTTGTGGTGTCGAAGATAACCTCCTGAATACCCTGCAGTGATTTACCCAACTAGTCGAACCCACTTTCAAAGCTGAAGGTTAAAATGAAACTTTCTGTTAGCGTAGCCCATTCATTGGTTCCTCGGTGCAGCTCAGTCTCCAAGTACCAATCCGTAGGCACCTTCCTCAAAGTGTGGATGAACATCTACACCCATTATAGTCTCGACTCTGTGCCCCATGCTTCAGTCCACTTAGAAATATGTCTGCGGAAATCATTTTTTCCAGAATAGGGCTCTTCCATTCTGGGATTTGGACAATCAAATCGTAGTCTCATCATTCGGGTACATTCTTCCCAGTTACCCAAGTTTCCTTTGTGTGTTTCCCACCAGCGTGCTAGGGTAGAGCACAACACATATCTTGCGTATGGAATCTCTGAGCTTTCATAATAGCCCTTTCAAGTTCTCCTAAAGAGATGTTAACATTATTCAAACCATCAAAATACGGTAATTTGCGTACCTCTAATGATATGTATCGAAGCGCTCTAGTCACTCGATTGCAGCGCAGTGTAGATACTTCATGTAGCTGGTTCTTCCAGTTTTCCAGTTCTTCATATGAATCGAAGAAGTAGGAACTATATTTCTCCTAGTTAAGTCTTCCATCAGCTGTCGGGTTGATCCAATTGTCGTCTCACACAGTCAGCTTATAGATATGGTCGACATCGTCATCTACGCATATCGGATCTATATATCTTGTACCTTCTACAGGATCTAGGGGAAATACAACTCTAGTTCCATTATTCTCAAATACCATACTCCTTCGCTTAAGATTAATGATTCCATCCATATCAATAACCCAATATAAACCCAACAACGCAAGATAGGGATTAGTTTCATCCACAATCTATATGACTTCAAAATCTACGAGCACCTTTATCCCTTCAATATATACTACAACCTGCGAGAGTCTTCCTAATGGAATGAGATTTTTCTGGTTGGCCATGCGTAGCTGAATAGTATACCATTCCAAATTCAGTTCTCCCATGCACTGACAAGTTTGCTTCGATAAGACATTCACGTCAAATCCTAGATCCAGAATGACCTGATCCATCTCATAGGCACCAATCTGAGCAGTCAGGCGCATCTCCCATCTGGTTCTTCTTTTATTATTTTTCTTATACATTTTATTGATAGCATTCTGCTCCATCCGGGGATGTTCTTTTCCCTCCCAGTTATATATCAATTCTTGGAGGTTCTCAACTGCCTTTTTATTGCGCAATAGTTTGATGCAAGATTTTAAGAAGGGTTTTATTTCCTTATCTACTCTAGCCACATCCATAGGTTTACTTGATGTTGATGCGCCTATTTCTGCGAACCCATTTTTTGCCTCTAATAAGGTGTCTTTTTTGCGTTGTAAGTTGAATCCCTCCTTTTTCTCAGGCGCTTTTTAAATCCAGAGATCAGTATCCGTGTTCTTTCCCTTGTCTTCAGAATTGGCTGCACCACTTCTAGTGACAAAATTCATGCTTGGCTCTTCTTCGCGTAGCTCCTCTCTTACCATCTGAATGTTTTTCGTCGGAGTATGCGTCTTCTTTTCCTGCATCTTAGCAATCAAAACAGGACAATCTTAAATTACATGATCAAACTTCCTATAGTACTTGCAATATTCTCGTGCTAGATTTGGGCAGTCGCATGCATAATGACCAACATCTCCATAATTATAGAAGATGAGTTGTACCCTTCCTCGACCAACTTTTCCTCCTCTTTCTTTTCCTCTATTCTAGGATCCACCATGCCCAGATGGGGACGCTGGTGAGGTAGGTTCAGCATGCATTCTATACAGCTCATCTTTTTCCATCATTAAATCAAAATTGCAAAAAATTTACAAAAGGGTTGCTTTAGCTCATGAATATATTTACAAATCCTTGGACATTAATATGTCACATGCATACCCATAGCCTGAAAAATCGTGCACCATATTATAGGTGTCCCACTCGGTCCAACCGTGCTCTTTAGTGGGCTTGGTCCTCCAGCTTGCAGATAATAATTGAACATAGGGTGTTGATCCTTATGATGCCCGACATCTTTACATCATATGCACCATACATCTATTCATACCTCCTTTCCCTTATCTTTACACAGATTATGTATTTCCAAATGCATCGCTTCTAACTAGCTTTGGATCTACTGAGTTCTGATCACAGCAGGTACCAGTGAAACTTCTATTTTCATGGAAATCTTGACCACTTAAGCCTGCGTGGCAATATTTTTTTGACTCAAGGTTTGGCGTAGATGCGGTAGTAGCATGGAAATAAGCCATTATTTGTGTTGGGTATCATCAATAGTAAATCCTTCATCCCCGATAGTGCTCTTCAACCTCTGATCTGCATCCCATACATATTTGTTTAACTCCTAGTGAATCTCTTTCAAATCAGTTACACATTGCACATATGATTTCAGCTTCTTGAATTGTTCTTTTAGTGCATCCTTCAGGTTATCAATTTTTGCATTAGGGTTCACTGATACATATCTTACATACCAATTTAGCGCGCGGTCTTGGAAAGAAGTGGCCAGTTGTGCTTTCTTTACATCGTCAATATTAACCTGTTTTGCTCTCCATACAACATCAGTAACAAACCAGAATTTCTTCGTGTCTTGATTCCCAATACCATGGAAGGTAGGAAACTTCATGAAAGAAGCCATCTCCACACCTGGTGGTGGAGGTGGAGTGGATGACTCGTTAAAGTAACATGAGTTCGAAAGTGGAGTGGATGTAATCTAAATATTATTCTGATCTTACGAGACTTCTTCTTTAGAGCGCGCAAATTCACCAGAGCTACTAGTCTCTGATTCTTCGTCACTATCAAACTTACCTTTGAGAGGACTGTAGATAAACCCTTCTTCTATATTCACTCAGTAAGTTCTTCCACTGTGCGTAGTTGGGCCTCTTCGGGACATTCACTCAATATTATTACACAGGGTACCTTGTTCACACAATAGCATTTTAAGCCACAGCTTCAAAGAGCACATGAAATTACCTCTAAGACCCTTGAAAAATATTCTTTCAACTTCAGAATAAGATGCAAACTGGTCAATAGCAAACTCAGTTACAAATCCTCCTAGAACGTGATTGATCCAATGATCTACCGCACAGGTAATCTTATTTATGGTATTGTCTAGTTGTTGCACTAATTCTGGAATCCACTGAGTGACTGCATTTTCCTTCACTCAGGTATTAAATTCAGTTAATCAAGACAACTACTCATGAAACTTGGTCGCAAAGGAGGCAAAGAAAATCTCGTGGAATTCTGTATATATATCAAATAATTGGAACTTATATTCTCTTGGATCATGAATTCAAGGATCTTTTTGTCAAGCCAATCTTGTAATTCATTCTGCGTAAGATTCCACAACATGAATTCTCCCTTAAAATGATCCCAGTCCCAAAAACAGAACCATTTTTTGGCTTGAGGGGTCCTGACCCAGGTTTGGATTTATCACGCAACCAACAAACCCTCTAACTACTGGCCCTTTCGGCACCCGAAGCAGTATAGGGGGGTGTTTGAACCAGTTTTTCACACCCTGAGGAATAATTTAATGTGGTGGCCATAAAAATATTTATAACAGATAACACAATAGATAATATGATAGATGCACGCATCAACAGATCATTAAATCAAACCCTTCCACAGATTATCATAGAATACTTCAGTATATTCACGCACAGTAACCAGATACACTTTAATCAGATCTATTCATATAACATCATTGATATTTGCACATAGATCTAATTAACCAATAACAGTAATAAATATTAAATAATATAATAGATTTAGATATTAATGCAATTAACAGATAATCAACACGGAAAATCGCATAACAGTACAAGTTCGCCAAAACAGTCTTCTTTATTAAGAGATCTATCAATTCAATACATTCAGTCCTTTAATACAACCTATCCTTCTGCGCACAGAGCCGAAAGAGTCTGCACACAGTTAGGACTTAGGTCTCCATGCACACAGCCAACAGGAGCCTCTCTACCCAAAAACCTAGACTTAGGTCAGAATCCTCAACAAACATACATCATCAGACATAAGATATCCTTTCTCGACTTGATCTATCCATATTTATACTAACTTATACTCACAGATACCGTGGTCTCAAACCATGGTTTGAGACTCATGGTTTTTCCTTTAAGCCCATTACATTGATTGAGAGACTTTGACCTGCCCCAAAACCCTTTTTGACTCTTTCGCGTAGCGCGCATAACAAAACATATACAAAAATTAACCCAAAAATGTACCCCATGGGACCCTGCTCCAACATCACTTATGGAACATTTTATTTGGGCTAGCAAGATGGACGGGCACAAGTATCATCTATCCAATTGGGAAAGCTTAACCATGCCCAAGGATATGGGTGGTCGGGGACTCCTTGATATCAAAATTTTTTATTATGCTTTACTGATTAAATCCCTTTGGCATTGTCTCTTTAATACTAGTTATTGGTCTAATATTATTACCCATAAATATATCAAGAAGTGGGATATAGAATACTAGTATAGGACTGGCTCACTAGGTCTGTCACATGGCTCATCCATATGGCAAGGATTTAGGAAAATCTGGGGTTTGTTCTGTAGTCGCCTCTACTAGAATTTCGGGGATGGCAACTGGAAATTATTGGGAAAAGACAATATTCATGGTCTAGGGGGGATGATACAACATAACATGTATCTTAAACACATATTACATACCATGGGTTTCTTGTACCTTGCACAAGTTGTTAATTGTTGGAGTGATGACATGCCAATCTGGAAGGAGGTTGAGGATTTGAACCTGGTGGGTGATGCGGCCATCAAATGGGAGGTATTTAGGGAACATGTCAGAAGTTTTGACTTACATCAGAATCAAAATTAGGACTGCATTACATGGGCAGGGACCCTACGGGATTATTTAATACAATTGAGGGACACTTACAAATACATATTTTCCATTACCAAGGGACCACAAAGGAAATTTTTGTTTGCAGAGATATGGAAGGTATGCATCCCATATAAAATCATCATTCATAATTGGCTTATCTAGAAAAACAAGAACCTGACCTGGGAGAACCTCTGGAAACGTGGTTGGTATGGTCTAGGTTACTGCCCCTTCTGCAGGCAGGAGAGGGAAATAAATTTACATCTGTTTTTTCAATGCAAATTTGTTGTTTTGATATGTTCTCTGATTTGTTTTAATTTTTAGGTGGAACATAGAATATTCAACAACTTGGAGAAGTACGTTCTCTGGTGGTGACAAAGCGGTGGTAACAAATTCAGGATTCCTCTGCTACTGTCATGGTATATCTTGCTAGAAAGGAATCACCTCATTTTTTATGGTTCCCTGGCAAGCACTACACAAGTCACACAGAGAATAATAATGACATCGGATGGAACCCATACTGGCACAATGCATCCACAAGACCAAAACCTGTTGCAATAGGCCATACACCATCTCATATTAGCCTAGTTATTTCGTCGATGGAATGACTTAACATGGCAGGTGTGGATGCAGATTTTGGATTAGACTGGATCAAAGATGTCGCTATAAGATCTACTAGAACTATGGTAAAGGTACAAACAATCGGGCAAAAGCGGTGGCTCTATGGGGATAATTGTGGTTCTCTAGGAGACTATACATTGATAACATTGCCATTTTTTGTGATTCTAAGTTTATTATCGACCGCATGAACAACATGAATAGATTCACCCCACCACATATGGCACAATGGATAAGCTCTAGGACACTTTCCACAACAATTCTTTCACTTAGATTTACCAGGAGCATAATAGCATCATCGATGGTTTATAAGAAAATGGGACTCGGGAATAACTTTGGCCACACGCACTAATCCTTGCTAGACACAGATGCCATTTTTGCATAGGCACCCTCCTATTGCCTTGATTTCCTTAGGTTCCGATGCTTTTTCTTTCTTTTTTTAACTCATGATTTCGAACTCACCACTACTGACATTACCTCACATTTTGTCTTAGTCTTCTCAACATATTTTTGGTACTCACATGTCATCATATGTTGTTCAATTTCCCTCACTCTGCGACTATGGGATATGGTTTCCTGGGAATCTGAAAAGTTTTGTGGAGCTTGTATGATCCATATGACTAGTTATTTGATCCTCTGGCTAGTTGGTATTTTTCTTATGGTTTTTTTTTCTAGATATAATATGCTATATATGTTTCCATTTGGATTTTTCTTGCATATTTGGAAAATGCATGGGTGTCTATGTATTTGGTTATGTATTTGGTTTTGTACGTAGCTGATGACTAAAGTTGCACTGGTACATTATATAAACCAAGTTTTTTCATTCTAAAAACAAAATGTTATGATAGATTTCTCATATATGATAAATTTATCAATATTTGTGTGTTTTTCCATTCTCATAACTCTTAGACACTAAGAATATGCTCATTATGAATTCAACATATAACATAGAAGAATTGAATTGGAGAATTACAAGTAATATTCATTAAATTGTATAAAATAATTTATGTAACATCTCTTAAATTTATACTTTCTCATAACTTCCTAAAAAAATTATTCTTTCCAATATCATCATTAAATTTCATTAGAAATTTCTTATAATAAACTCACTTATTTCTTCATTTAAATTTTGTTATAATAAAGATTTAGGGATTCTATATTTTTAATTTAGCTATCAATAATTATTAAGTGGATGGTAGGGATTTAAGCTTCATAGAATATCCAAGAAATGTTTTCAATATCAACCCAAGTAGAGGGTTGACACTTATCCCAAAAGGAAGGATGTTCTTTTCAGATTTCAATTTAATTAAATAAAAACATATTTACATGTGTTAGATTTTATGTTTTCTTGTTATATATATTTTTAAAGTGTATATTAATAAGCCCTACTCTAATTTATAAAAAAAATAACCTCTTTCACCATAATGGTGATACAATTTCAAGAAATAATGTTGTTTTTGTTGTTTAAAATATATTTTTAAATGCATGAATAGATTCAACATCCTAAAAAAACCCAGGGGCACTAGAATTCTACAATTTAACAACTTAAACTCAAGCTTTCAAAAGTATCTACCAGATTTTGGTTAAAATTAACCAGAAAAAAAAGTTGTGAAAAAGGTCATTTCATATATATGTTAGACTACACCTATTGGTAATTATTATTGTTATTTATTACACTTAAGTTATAATTTAACTATTTTTTATGATTTTCTTTCAAATTTTTCCAATGTGATTATGTGGTAAGTGTTTCAATGCTTATCATGAATTGATGTCTATAAATGTTTACTAGCCATTTCATTTATATGAGTGCACCAATACAACTATAAAAAAGTGCTACACAGTAGCTAGTACCTCCAGCTTGGTTTAAATATAGCTAAATTATGTAAAAATAGTGAATTCAAGTTAGTATTAAGATCTAGAATCCATTCAATTGGAGAATCCAATCCTACCCTACAAAAATAATCATGTCTTATTGTAGTGATAATGTTTTTGTTGAGAAGGTTGTCTAGAAGGTTTTACATTTTCTATGTAAAGTAAAAATAGATATAGTTTAAAGGGTAGTTTTACTTGGTAGATATATCTATGAAAGATAGGTTGAATATATTCCTTAAAAAATATATAAATACTAAAAGTGGAGTTTCTTTATTTACTTAGTTATTTTTAGTGAATTGATAACCATTTTAATTTATTATTAATAAATTTAACATGATTTATTATTGATATTAAGTAAAATTATATAAATTTTTAACTATAATTTAATTTATTTATTCAAATTATTATTATTATTATTATTATATATATATATTCAAATCTTTGTGTTAATCATGGAAATATAGGTACATGGACAAACTGGTGTAGGCCAAGGGAATTCCTACAGAAAAAATCCACCTCTTCTACATAAACCCAATTGAAACTAGCTATATACATACTAAGATTTGCAAAAACTCTGCCTAATTGGGCCTACAAGCTTTCCACCAAATAACCACATAAAACCCAAGAGACATTTCATTCTCATATCAACATACAAGTGGGCAAATTTTTCTCTCAAAACCAACACAAAAAGACACAAAGTGCATTTTAAAGCCATAAAAAAACACAAACATTACAAAACTAAGGACACATGACCAACACCAAATACTGGGCCACGACACCATACATTATTGTAATCCCTTTAGAGCAATGCCCATACTAGGCCCGGAGAAATAGAACTGCCACCTGAGAATTTGACCAAAATCAACCAACTACAGCTCTTTAACACTAGTCCTCGTCAAATGAGGAAATAATAAATGGAGCACGAACAAAAGAACTAAGCGATTCACTAAGGTTTCCACCTTCCGATTCATCAACATGTCTTAGGTGGATGCAAAGAGGTTATGTTAAGGAAGTTATGATTCCACGTTGAATCATAACTTCCTTAACATTCTCTTTACATCCTCTATGGATGCAAAGAGGTTATATTTTTTAACTTGTTTGTCTTTGAGAACTAAGTCCAATAATGTTTTCATTTGCGAGTGAAGGGACACATAATTCAAGAATTATTTCTTTCTTCCTATTGTGTGTCTGGATCTGGAACCCATCCACCCAAATCTTCAAATGCAAGGGGTTACCTTAGTTCATCCCTCCCCTTTAGGAGAAACCTAAAAAAAACAAGTTAGGAGAGCTCCCATGAATTAGTGCTCAGTGCTCAAACAATATGCTACACGAGGCTGAGGAATAAACCTCGACTCTCACAATTTCCTTCACACTACACGCCATCGCTCGAAACCATCTCGAAAGATTTAACAACATGCGTGTGCATGCAAGGGAGACATTATGTACTCCCACATTAAATGGGAGCATGAATGCCCAAGGGTGTTGGAAAAAAAAAAACAGGCCTCGTCCCATCTACATTAACACCCACATAGGGGGATTTGTTAAAGTTCATTTCAGTTTCATGCACTTTAACCAAATTTTGTAATAAATAATAAATATCTAGGTAATATAAATAAGTGTCAAAACTCCCACCTCCGCCTCAAGAGGGGTTGTAACAAGGATGCCGAGTCTTGGATTGAATATTGGGAGTTAAAGAAGGAGAGTCGTCTTGGAGAATAAAGATAATATTAAAAATACTATTACTTCTAGATTTAAGGACAAATTGTGGGATGATAAGGAGCTAGAAGGGAAAAAGAATCTAAGGTATTATAAGGAGGTGATCAACCCCACTCTAGCTAATGAAAATTCTCTCTTTTTCTTGACCAATGCTAAGAAGAAAATTAACATTGAAAGATAAGAACTAACTCTCATGAGTTTCGAAGTGACACTGTGTGTTGGTTTATTCCAAAAACACTTTGGGAAGAAAGAATTTGTCAATTGTGCTATACTAAGAGGATTGAAGATGACAAACATTTTTTCTTGGATTATCTAGCTCTTACCCATATCCGTTCCAGCCTTTTTTACTTGTTAAGTCAGGAAAACTATTGATCAAATGAATAAAATATTAAAAAGCCTCAATTAATACATTTTTTAAGGTCCAATAGACCTCATTGGTTTGAGTGGATGTTAATCATCGTCATGATCATGATCATCATCATAATAATAATTAAACAAATCTATATTTTTTTTTAGTGTCTCACTATTTTTACTATATATTAAACACAAATTTGTTGTTTGAATCAATTTTCACTTAATTATTAACAAGTTTATCTCATTACATTTTTTTATGAATAAAGTTGTTTAATTCGACTAATAAAATGCTAAACTTGTTAACTAAAAATATTTATTAATTTTGAACATGTTAATTAATAATATTAATTTTAATATTATAAAATAATTAAGTTACATTTCATTTAATTAATGGGTAATAATATTTCAAAAAAATTGCAAATTGATATATAAAACTAAAAAAATAATTTCCTATTGAGAGAAAAATACTTGCATAAATATTAAATATAAAAACGAAATAAAAAAATAAAAAATAAAAAAAAATTTAAAAAAAATAAAAAGAATATTAAAAAATAAAAAAAACAAAACAAAAAAAATTAAAACAAATTAAATTTAAAATAAAAAAAATTGAATTAAAAAAAATAATTTTAAATCTTTTGAAATTAAAAGAAAATAATCGGCCCAATTAATTAAAAAAATTAAAAGAATGCCAATAGTTTCGCTTCTCCCTCACGCATTGTGAACACAATGTTAGCATTACTCTTAGGGTTAGCGAGAGAGAGTTAACGGAAAGTACATCTATTTCTTTACAAAAGGAATTTTCGAACATACTAATAGTTTTGTTACGTTGGAACTAACTCAACCCTTTGAAAATAATTAATTCCTGGACACACAGAAATATCATACCCTCACATTGTATTCGATATCACATAATCTGTTTTAAAAGAGTTACGATATTGGACACCTCCGATATCAAATGCATGAGGTCCTTCATGTTTTCGATATGGTTTGGTCATGTATTTCTTAACTTATGTAAGACTTATTCATAACACGTTAACATATGTTAGGTATGATGTTATATTTGGTTTAATATGTTTAGTGTTATATTATTTCAATATAAATTAATATTTAATAAATAAATTCTAATATAATTTAATTTAAATTTAATTACAAAAAATATATATATGTATTTTTTAAATAATTTAACTAATTTGTGAATTAATTTGTATCATTTGAAAATAATTATAAAAATACATTAATACTTTGAATTTAATAAAGAGGCTAAAAGAGGAAAAATAAAATGATTATGAGATTATCTTTCACATAACTACTTAATTCATCAAACTAATTTCTAGGCCATTTATCACAATCTATTTGTTTCATTATTGATGTTATTAAAATTCAAAATTTGAAAAAAAAGGAAATGCTCCAGGTAAAGGATGATATATATAAAAAAGAGAGGAAAGATTTGTAAAAATAAAATAAAAATTATAAGATAAAAATGATTAATAATAAAATAAATATAAAATTTGTACATTTAATACTATATAGAATTATTAAAATTTAATATATTTCTTTAAATTTAATTTTTTGTTTTAAAATTTAATTTTTTTGTTTTTAATTTAATAAACATTTTTTTTTTTAAATTTAATTTCTATATTTTATTTTTTATAATTTCCTTCCTTTTCTTTACTTGTTTTATTTTTTTTAATTTAATATTTTTATTTTGTTTTTATTTTTATTTTTTTATTTTTATATATTTTTAAATTTTAATCTTTAAATTTATTTATTTTTAATTTTTTCTTAAATTTTAGGTTTTTTTTAATGTTTCAATTAAAATTTTTATTTTGTTTTCTTTTTAAAAAAAAATTATGTGTTAAATTTTAAACTTTTAAATGTTTTTATTTTTTAAATTTATTTTTTCTTAAATTTTAGGTTTTTTTTAATGTTTGAATTTTAAAAATTAAAAAATGTTACTTCTATTTTTAAAAATGTCAAAATTATGACACAATTTTTTTTTTGTTATTCCAGCATCAATTGGTTTTGTTTTGAGGGTGTTTTTTCAATCCTTTTCTCAAGAAACAATCTTGTATTTATAGAATTTTGGCTTCTGTGATCCATTGTAAAATTATGAAGAATTTTTTCCGTAATAATCACATACAAATGAACATTGTGGACGTGTTTCGTTGGTTTGAAACGCGTCGACAATGTTCTTTTGTATGTGATTATTACCGAAAAAAAACAATTTTGTTTTTAGCATAATTTTATAAAATGTTGAAATTTGACCTTAAAAAAAAAACAAGTGCGTTCTGGAATACACAATTTTTTTTGGGGGGGTGTTTTTTCATGTTTTTTGAGTCTTTTTGGGCTAGAGTTCCCGTTTTGAGGTCAGGTTACCTATTTCATCGGTAACATTGTTTTTTACTCCTACTTATTAATTATGCACATTTACATTTTTACTCCTATTTATTAAAGTGTTGAAAAAAACATAAATAATTCTAGGCACTAATAATCGTGGTAAGTATAAATTATGGTTGGTAGTAATTGATGGTAAATATGTTATTTATGTGAGTATGAGCTATTTTCAAGGTTTTAAATTTTTGGTGGTTCCCTATAAATGTTAACAATGAAAAATATAGAAGTATCTAAAAATCATGGCATAAATATTGCAACAACATCCAAACATTATAGCAAAAAATTCAAAGGTAGTTATCTACATGGCATTGTGTAATGAAAACGTTGCAATGGCAATCATTATAGAATAAAACCTAAGACAATAATAATGCAAATACATAATTTTAAATATTAATAAAAAATAATAAAATTCAATTCATAATGTTAAACTATGGAGAAGCTGCAAATTTTCTTGGTAAAAAACAAAGTTATATCAGGTCAAAGGAAAAATTGAAGGGGTAATAGCATGAGGACGGCCCAGATAACAAGGGTTGCAAGGAAGATTAGTCCTTCCCAAGTTAGAAATTATGCTATGTAAAAAATTGCATAAAAGATTATAACTTATATTAATCAATGCTAAATTAATAGTGGTCAATATGCAAATAGAATCATATAGTCTTGCTTTAGCATGAACTACTAGATTTGAGATGTGAAGTGGACAAATTAATTGTTTGCTTGGGCACAAGGAATTGCATAAATTTTAGCTGGGTATGTTAAAAATGCGGGAAGAAAATCTAGGAATCAATCAACCCAGAATACTATGGAAATGTACTATCATTTGTAGATTATTCCAAGTTGTACAGGTCGTGCATGCAGTAAGAGATTGGCCTAAACGAATTTCTCAATCCAAATTGACGAATTTTCCTAATTATAGGGGCATAATTCCTCTAGGAAAACACAAGGAAATATGTATTCATCTCTATTCTTTGATTAATGCCATACATATACGAAAAGGTTTTGAGCAGTTGCTTTCCTTCGATGAATCTTTGTGTATGTGTGTTGAATCTTAATGCATGTTTATGATTTGTATTCTCCATAGTGAATTGATTTCCGCCAGTAGATTTGGGTCTTATGTTTTAGTAAATTACATGAGAAATTTTGAATCTACATAGAATTTCTAAAAAGTAATCTTTATGTGCGATTTTTTGGAAATTTTTCTGGTTTATTTTCCTATTTAATTTGTCTAGAATCCGATAGTGATTCATTGAAATCAGAAGTTTGACACGTGAAGTCTTCAAAATTGAAGTGCCCAAAAAATTTTTCACTGGATTCTAGCTAGAAATTGTAGGAAACTCCAAAAAATAGCACTTGAAGACTACTCCAATTTTAGCCTGTAGTAACCACTAGTAGCCTAGACATTTACAATTTTACTCCTACATAATTGCTAAGGTAAACATAAATAATGGTGAGAAGTAACTCATATTTAGGTAAGTATGAGCTATTTTCAAGGATTTGTTTTTTCTAGAAAGTTTAGGAGTACAAAATCGCTACATCCATATCTAAAAATAATGCATAAATATTGCAGCTATATCCATAAATCATGGCATAAAATATGTGAGATGGTTATTCACATGGCATTGTATTGTACAAAGACTATAATAAGACCTTCAAGATATGGTCCAATCAAATGTTTGGAAATCAAATATTTATTTTTCAAAGTACATTATAAAAATCGCTACAAATATCTAAAAAATAATGCATAAATATTGCAACTATATCCATAAATCATGGCATAAAATATGTGAGATGCTTATTCACATGGCATTATATTGTACAAAGACTATAATAAGACCTTCAAGATATGGTCCAATCAAATGTTTGGAAATTAAATATTTATTTTTCAAAGTACATTATAAGTTGCATTATTCAATGTTAAATTAATAGTTGTCAACGGTAACTCTATAGCTAGAGTTTTTCCTTTAATAAGAATTGTGTGGAAGCTTAGTCCCTCTGACCTAAAGTTAGAAATATGGTTTAAGAAAAATTGTAAATTGATATATGAAGTGGAAAAATTAATCACCTACTAAGGCATAGGGACTTGAATAAATTTTGGTGGGTAGTAACCACTAGTAAGTCTAAATTTTGGTGGGTAGTAACTAATGGTAAATATGTTATTTATGTGAGTATGAGCTATTTTCAAGGATTTTATGAAGTTCAGGAATAAAAAATCATCGCACAAATATTTAAAAATAATAAAATGAATATTACAACATAAATTACAGCAAAAAACTAAAAACAACTATCTTCCTAACATTATATTGTGCAAAAGTTACAATAAAACCTTCAAATTATAGTTTAATCAAATAATTGAAAATCAAATTTTTAATAATATTAAAAAACATATTTATTTGAAAATTTGTATTAATTGAAAATAAGCTCATAATAATTAATAATATTATATTATTAATTACATCATCCACCATTCATATAAATATAAACTTTAAACTTTAATATAATAAAATAAATTTATAAAAGTATTATTAATTATGTAATTAAATTTATAAAATATTATTTATTTAAATATTACACAAGCAACCTTGAGAAAAACGGGGCAACTTCTATATTTTAACAAAATTCTAATGCCGTCCGCATTTTCCGGCTTATACATTCCGCTTTTGTTGGCTTAAGTGTTTTTTTGGCGGTAGTTAACTATGTGTCGTTTTTACTTTAAAAAAAATTATGGAAATTTTGATAAAGTCTGGAAATTTTTAGGAATCTGGATTTAGTGCCTAAAAAGTTCTTGATAAAGTAATTTTCGGCTATCATAAACACTATTAACCACTTTTACAGTCGGATAAAGTAATTTTTAGCCACCCTGACCTTTTTAAGATGTGTTTGATATTTTCTCCTTATTTTTCCTTTTGTCTTCGAGTCTGAAAAACTGAAATTTCTATTAACAGCATAAACTTTTAATTAATTTTTCGAAAAAATTCTCGTCTTTTTTTAGGTTTTTTAGGCGGTTGCACTGTTAATACATTGTTATTCTCTCTTTTCCGAAAACAATTTTATAAATCTAAGACTTTTGTGATCCATAATGATGTAGATAAATGTTTTACAGATTAATCATATAAATGTTTTCCAGGTTAATCATATCATTAGGATTTGGTCGACATTTAAAACCATCTCACAATCTTTGTTTTGGGTAGGCTCATTTCTCTTTCTATTTGTTTTTATCTACATTTTGGTCTCATCCACAAAATGTTTTTAATATCAAATCAGGTTGAGCGTTAAGACTTATCTCAATTTAATGAAAAAAACAAATCATATTGTGGGTAGGCTCATTTCTCTTTCTATTTGTTTTTATCTACATTTTGGTCTCATCCACAAAATGTTTTTAATATCAAATCAGGTTGAGTTAAGACTTATCTCAATTTAATGAAAAAAACAAATCATATTGTGCTACATATTATTATGCAATTTTTTTGTTGTTTAGAATGTATTTTTTAATGTATAAATGGATTCAGGTCCTGAAAAACGCCTGTGGTACTCCAATATTTTTCAGATTAAACACCTGAAACTCGAGCTTTTAAAAATCTCTCTCTGATTTTGATTAAAATTAACCAAGTGTGGCACTCCAATTTTGCAGATTAAACACCTGAAACTCAAGCTTTTAAAAATCTTTGCCAAATTTTAATTAAAATTAACCAAAAATTATGATGGAAAAAAAGCAACTAAAGACTATTATAACTCTGAAAAAATTAATTTTTTTTTACCACAATCAGATGAAACAATTTTAAAAAAGATATGATTTTTGTTATTTAAAATGTATTTATAAATATAATAGAACATTATATAATATAAAAATTACAATAAAACCTTCCTATTTATTTATTTATATATTAACCCAAAAAAAAACCAGATTGCGAAAAATGTGGCTATTTCTATGTCTACAGCATTGAATTTCCATCGACTTAACAAATTTGGAAAACCATCCGCATTTTCCGGTCTACACTTTCCTTCTTTTCCGTTTCGTCTTTTTCCTTTTTGTTGGAATTTTCAGAATTCCAAAACAATAAGACTGCCCTCTTCAACACAGAGAATAATTAAAAAAAAAATCCACTGACAGACAGAGTTCAACTCAGAAAAATTTATATTTCAATATATAAAAAAAAACTGCTGTTACAGACTTCCTCAAAAGAGGGATTACAAAATAATTGAGACTGCTGCAAACACAGTTCAACAATTATCACTCTGTCATTTACAAATGACACTCTGTCTCACTAAAAACAGTCACTGTTGTGATTACTCTGTTTTCAAAAACACTCTCTGTCTTTTACAAAATGCACTTCGCTGTGCATAAAACTCTGCTCTCTGTTTTGAAATACGCTGCTGTGTATTAAAACATTACATACCAAAATGACACTGTCCTGTGTATTTACAAAACAAATATCTGCATCATAAATTGCTCAACCACTAAGTTCAAAAACCGAAATCTTATTAGGTGCATTAACTGCATCGGCCAATTGTTTATTGATCACAAACTGGCTTGCTGGCACTTTGATTTTTCTTTCCCGCACTGTTGTCTTTTCCTTTCTTTCATTTCTGCACTGCTGTGCCTTTTTATAAAAAATTACTGTGTATTACAAATAACACAACAGCCATATATCTTTCTGGGCTTTCTACATTTCATATATTACATCACGGGCCTTTTTTTTAATATATATTCACATATATTAAAAATAAAACAATTAACATTTAAAACCAAACTTTGTTTTAAATCTGTGCGATGGGCAAATTAAAATTTAAACCCCGCACTCCTTATATAACATATAAAACATATGTTAGTGACGTATTATATATGTGTGGAGGCAGGCGTGTTAACAGCAAGCAATTCAGGGGTAAGGACCTCACTTAAATCTTTTCATCGACCCCGCGGATCGGCTTTGCGTTTGTGTGGTGTGGGCCCGGCTAAAGATGTAAAACTGCTATGGCTTTGCCTTTTGTGACCCCATCGGACTTGTTCTCTTGTTGCCACTTATCGATGCAGTTGGAAATTAATTCCAACACTCCCCCTTAATTTCAACTGCTGGGTTTTCTTGCATACCCATGCATTTCCTGAAATATTCAAAGCTTTTCTGCTGTAGTGGCTTTGTGAGGATATCTGCAAATTGATCCTCCGTTCTGCAATGCTGCAAAACAATCTCGCCATTGCTTACCAATTCCCTTATGAAATGAAACTTGGTGTCAATGTGCTTAGTTCTTTTATGAAAAACAGAATTTTTAGACAATGCAATAGCTGAGCTATTGTCACAAAATATCACTGTCCCTTTTACCTGTTCTTGACATAAGCTTCTCAACATTTTTCTCATCCAAACTGCTTGACACGCTGCTGCTGTAGCTGCCACATATTCAGCTTCTGCTGTAGACAACGCTACAAGGGGTTGTTTCTTAGAAGCCCATGAAATGGCTCCTGAACCCATGTGAAAAACATAACCGGAAGTGCTGTTCCGATCATCAACACTTCCAGCCCAATCACTGTCTGTGTATCCAACTAAATCTGAACTTTCTGAAGTAGTATAAAAAATACCAAATTTCTTTGTACCTTTAACATACCTCAAAATCCTTTTTGCTGCTTGCTAATGTGCCTCCTTTGGCTTTTCCATAAACCTGGAAATCAAACTAACAGCATGCATTATGTCCGGCCTAGTTGCAGTCAAATACATAAGGCTGCCAACTATGCTCTTGTATAAACTAGGATCAAAATCCTTGCTGCTGTCCTCTCTGCTGAGCTTTAATCCCATCACTGTGGGAGTGATTGCTCCTTTGCTCTCCTGCATGTTAAATCTTTCAAGCACCTCATTAACATACTTTGCCTGTGAGATAAAAATCCCATTTTTATCTTGTTCTACTTCTATTCCCAAGAAGTATCTCAACAAACCCATGTCAGTCATTTCAAATTCTTCTTTCATGACTGTTTTAAAATGTTCAATAAGGCAATCATCATTACCTGTAAAAATAACATCATCAACATATAAGACTACAATCAAAATTTTACCATCTTGTTCTTTGATGTAGAGGGTGGGTTCTCCCTCACATTTCTCAAAACCATTTTCCAGTAGATAGGAATCTATCCTACTGTACCACGCTCTTGGCGCTTGCTTCAGCCCATAAAGAGCTTTCTTCAACTTACACACTTTGTGCTCTTGGCCTTTCTTTTCATAGCCGAGAGGTTGATCAATGTAAACCTCTTCCATTAACACTCCATTCAGAAATGCTGACTTCACGTCCATTTGGTAAAATTTCCATTTGTTTTGTGCTGCTATGGACAACACTGCTCTCACGGTTTCCATTATTGCAACCGGTGCGAAAGTTTCCTCATAATCTATGCCATGCCTCTGCTTATAGCCTTTGACAACAAGCCTTGCCTTGTGTCTCTCTATCTTGCCTTCAGCATTACTCTTGGTCTTGTAGACCCATTTAACACCAATGACATCTTTACCTTTTGGGAGTTCAACCAAATCCCAAGTTTTGTTCCTCTCTATGGCATTAAGTTTCTCATCCATAGCTTCTATCCATTTCTCATCCTTGGTGGCTTCTTCAAAATGAACAGGATCATCAACATGACAATATAAAGCAAACAAAGAATTGATACCTTCATTAGCTATATCTTGTTCATAAATTTCTTTCAAACTTCTGAATTTCTTACCTCTTTCAGTAGGTGTACAAGTGCTTGAAGAAGCACTTGAATTTCCTCCTTGTGGTGTGCTTGGAGAAGCACTCTCATTTCTCCTCAAGGGTGTACTTTGCGGTGTTGATGCTGCTGTTTGGGGATGTATTTCAGCCACCTCATCATCATTCTCATCATGAGATAAACAGTGTTTAACATTCATTGTTTTCTCTATGCTTCCATCCCAAGCTTCCTCTTCAATGAACTGAACATCCCTGCTCACAAG
The DNA here is from genome assembly GCA_034641835.2 of Pinus albicaulis. Lineage (NCBI taxonomy): Eukaryota > Viridiplantae > Streptophyta > Pinopsida > Pinales > Pinaceae > Pinus > Pinus albicaulis. The sequence goes on along the minus strand of JAXQQM020079376.1, from coordinate 122,244 downwards.
AAACTTCTTGCTGGATGGGTTATACAACCTGTAGGCCTTGGATTCCTCACTGTATCCAATGAAAATACATTTCTCCCCCTTGCTGTCCAACTTCTTCCTTAGCTGATCCGGAATGTGTGCATAAGCCACACATCCGAAAACCTTCAAATGTGTGATACTTTGCTTTGCGCCACTCCATGCCTCTTCCGGCACTTTGTTCATGACTGCTTTTGTAGGGCACCTGTTCAAAATATACGCTGCACAATGTACAGCTTCAGCCCAATAATCATTCGGCAAATGCTTTGCCTTAAGCATACTCCTCGCCATGTCCATTATGGTTCGGTTCTTCCTTTCGGCCACTCCATTTTGCTGCGGAGTATATCTAGTTGTAAACTGCTTATGAATACCATTTTCTCTACAAAACCGTAGAAAATCTTTAGATATATACTCACCTCCTCTATCAGTCCTTAAGACCTTGATATGCAGCCCACTCTTGTTCTCAACAAGTGCTTTGAAATTGCGGAATTTTTCAAACACTTCACTTTTCTTTTTCAAAAAGTAAACCCAAGTTTTTCTTGTAAAATCATCTATGAATGTTAAGACATAGTGGCTGCTTGCAAGTGATGGAGTTTGCATCGGTCCACACACATCTGAGTGAACGATCTCTAAGGGTGCTTTCGCCCTTATGCTTTTCCCGGAAGGAAAACTTTCTCTGTGTTGTTTCCCAAGAATACAACCTTCACAAAGGCTGTCCGGTTTCTCTATCAATGGTAAACCACTTACCATTCCTTTTCTCTTCAACAAATTAAGACCTCCAAAGTTGAGATGACCGAATCTCAAGTGCCATAACCAATTATCATCCTTTGGTTCGCTTTGGAAAGTCTCCTGTGCAACTGCTGCTTTCTCTTCACCATTCTTCAAGTCTGCTTTCATTCTGAGAGGGAACATCCTGTTCCTTGTCATCTTCACTTCAGCAATACACTGTTTGCTGGGTGGTTTATCCATGATGGTACAAACATCATTATCAAAGAAAACATTATACCCCTTATGGACTAGCTGTCCAACACTTAAGAGGTTACACTTCATTCCTGGAACATAATAAACATCTGCTATGGTTTTCCTTGCACCTAACCTTGTTAAAACATTTACATCTCCTTTTCCCATAACAGAAACTTTGCTATCAGTTCCTAGTGTGACTTGTGACTGCACACTTTCATCTAACATAGAAAACATTGCTAAGTTTCCTGTCATATGGTTACTACAACCGGAGTCTAGAAACCATAAATCTTTAGATTTTTCTTCAGCCATATTACAAGCTAAAAACAAATTACTTTGGCTGTTGTTTTCTTTTGTGAAATTTGCACTAGTTTCACTTCTCATATCATTCTGCTTCTTCTTTCTACATTCATTAGCATAATGACCATATTTCTTACAATTGTAACATTGGACATTGGATTTGTCATACCTTTGTCCTTGTGCATTCTGCTGACCATTATGTTGGCTGCTACCTTGGCCTTGATGCTGATTTGGATTGTTGCCCCTTCCTTGAGCATTTGTTGGACTGTTCCTTCCACCTCTGTTTTGGCTTCTGCCTCTTCCTCTTCCTTTGCCTTGCCCTCTTCCTCTTCCGAAAGACATCTGGGACTTAAAAGCATGTTCAAGAGATGAGTTTTCACTCCTACCCAATCTCTGTTCATGGGTAATCAGTGATGCATGTAATTCATCCACTGAAAACTTTGTGAGATCTCTTGTCTCTTCTATGGTGGTGACAATCACATCGAATCTTGAGGGTAAGCTTCTCAAGAGTTTCTCCACAATCCTCTTGTCTTCAAGAGTCTCTCCATGAGATATGATTTGTGTGACCATTCCAATCACATGAGTGAAGAATGAGTCAATGTTATCTGACTCCTTCATACAGAGAGTCTCAAAATCTCTCCTCAGCAATTGAAGTTTTGCTGTCTTCACTCTCTCCATTCCCTGATAAGCTGTCTTGAGAGTTTCCCATGCTTCACTGGATTTCTTGGCTGCTGCTATCCTTGGAAACACACTCTCATGCACTGCTTGATACAAGAAGAAAAGAGCCTTGGCATCTCTCTTCTTATTGTTCTTCAACTGTTCTCTTCCAGCTTGATTTAACATAAGAAACTCTGCTTCATCTTTTGGCTCTTCAAAGCCATCCTCAACTAATTCCCATAATTCTTGTGAGGTAAATAAAGCCCTCATGGTTATTGACCAGTAATCATAATTCTTTCCATTGAATTGTGGGAGATGGACACTTCCCAAACTCATACCAGTGCTGGCTGCTCCAGCCATTCTGCACTCTTAACTATGATCTCAAAAACACTTGACTGTGTGTTTTAATTTACTAACTGTTCTGCAACAATTACACAAAGACTGTATAGAGAAGTACCTTCGAATTCCTTTTGATTGAACCTTCACGCTGCTGGAGAGGCTGCTGCAAAAACGAACTCTGTTCCTTCAGCGTATTTGATCTTCAAATAGCCTGGATTGGCTCCGATACCATGTTGGAATTTTCAGAATTCCAAAACAATAAGACTGCCCTCTTCAACACAGAGAATAATTAAAAAAAATTCACTGACAGACAGAGTTCAACTCAGAAAAATTTATATTTCAATATATAAAAAAAAAACTGCTGTTACAGACTTCCTCAAAAGAGGGATTACAAAATAATTGAGACTGCTGCAAACACAGTTCAACAATTATCACTCTGTCATTTACAAATGACACTCTGTCTCACTAAAAACAGTCACTGTTGTGATTACTCTGTTTTCAAAAACACTCTCTGTCTTTTACAAAATGCACTTCGCTGTGCATAAAACTCTGCTCTCTGTTTTGAAATACGCTGCTGTGTATTAAAACATTACATACCAAAATGACACTGTCCTGTGTATTTACAAAACAAATATCTGCATCATAAATTGCTCAACCACTAAGTTCACCGCTTCAGAAATCTTAATGGCTGCATTAACTCTGTCAGCACCGCTTGGAACGCATTGATCACAAACTGGTTTGCTGGCACTGCTGATTTTTCTCTTCCCGCACTGTTGTCTTTTCCTTTCTTTCATTTCTGCACTGCTGTGCCTTTTTATAAAAAATTACTGTGTATTACAAATAACACAACAGCCATATATCTTTCTGGGCTTTCTACATTTCATATATTACATCACGGGCCTTTTTTTTAATATATATTCACATATATTAAAAATAAAACAATTAACATTTAAAACCAAACTTTGTTTTAAATCTGTGCGATGGGCAAATTAAAATTTAAACCCCGCACTCCTTATATAACATATAAAACATATGTTAGTGACGTATTATATATGTGTGGGCCAGCTGTGGTGCTGTCAGCAATTCCGGGGGGGTAAGGACCTCCGCCCAAATCTTTTCATCGACCCCCGCGGACTGGCTTTGCGGCTGTGTGGTGTGGGCCCAGCTCCGAGAGGGTAAACTACACTGCCGGCCTGTCTGCCTTGACCCCCGCGGACTTGTTCTCTTCGCTGCACTTATCGTGCAGTGGAAATTATATTCCAACACTTTTGTCTTTTCCGAGTCTGCAGAACTGAATTTTATATGCCCTACAAAGTTCCAATTTAACTTTTGGAAAGATTCTCGGCCACTTTTTTCACGCGCATTTTCTCTTTTCCAAATTTCATTTTATATTCTTCATTTTTCGTTCGTTTCATAATTTCTTTATATGACAACTCCTGCGGTTTCCACTATCTTTCAACTTTAAATGACAACTCCAGCCCCTGTGTCCATTATCGTGTTTATCGCTGGGCCCATTTTTCTCTTTATTCGTTTTTTCTCACATTGACAGTGTTGAATATCTATAATTTGGTTGGTTTTCACAAGACTATAAATAATCTATAAAACTACAACCCTCTTTGTTTTTGATGTACAACATTCAATATTTACAAAATTAAAACACCACAGAATTTTCATAGATCTCTGCGGTATTTTATAGTCAACGTCAAATGGCCCATATCTTTCTTCTCTTTTTCCAATTTCTATTTTCTGTTTCCCACTTTCTTTCTTTTCTATAATCAAATCAATCAATACATCCATTTCTCTCTCTGTTTTTCTTTTCTGGTCTGCGGAATAAAATCTGCAAGATTTTTCGGTCTCCGCTTCCTTTTCCCCAGTCAAATTCATCATGCCGATTTTTCTCCCTGTTTCGCTTTTCCATAAAGTTCGACTGATTTTTCGGACTGCAAAGTCCAGTCAACACACCGCCATTTTCTATATTTCCTTGAATTTTCTCACTGCATTACATTTTTACAACTGTAATCGCTTTCTATGCTTCTTTTACGGTTCTTCTTTATATGACAACTGGTGGTGTGATTATAAATATATGTATGTTGATAGTTAATAACAACAAAACTCACAACCTTCGGTTCTGAAGGAAGTTGGAGTCGGAGAGGTAGAGATGGATCATAAAAGTGCTGTTCTTCCTTTTCTCATCATGTTTCTCTGCTCCGATCTACTCATGATGTGTATAGCAATGCCTATTCATTACCATACTCATTCTGAAGCTCATGAACATGATTTGTATGAGCAGACGGGTGGATTCACTTCTGTTCAACGTCTTCCTTTTCCTTTGAATGGACGGAGTATGATGGGGGAACCCTCAGAGGACGTGGAGGCGCTTCTGACCTTCAGAAAAGGCATCTCATACGATCCATATGGATCGCTCTCCGACTGGACGCCCAATAACTCACATAACGTGTGCCGCTGGAACGGAATTTCGTGCATGCCAAACACGAAATGGGTGGTTGCAATTTTACTCGCTGAACGTGGATTGAATGGTACGCTCTCCCCGTCTATTGGGGACCTCTCTCTATTGCAGGAGTTAGATCTTTCTGATAATTTTTTGAGCGGTCCAATTCCATCGGAATTCGGTCGTCTGGTCCACTTGGAACATCTTGACTTGTCTGACAATGCTCTGAGTGGAAGCATCCCAGCTTCTCTGGGCAATTGCACTTCACTTGTAGGATTGAGTATTCAATGGAACAATTTGAGCGGTCCATTCCCATCGGAATTCGGTCGTCTGGTCCGGTTGGAATCTCTCTATTTGAAATATAATGCTCTGAGTGGAAGCATCCCAACTTCTCTCGCCAACTGCACTTCACTTAGAGATTTGGTTATCAGCAAAAACAATTTGAGCGGTCCAATTCCATCGGAATTCGGTCGTCTGGTCCACTTGGAATCTCTCTGGTTGCGATACAATGCTCTGAGTGGAAGCATCCCAACTTCTCTCGCCAACTGCACTTCACTTGTCGAACTACTTATCAGCAGCAACAATTTGAGCGGTCCAATTCCATTGGAATTCGGTCTTCTGGTCCACTTGGAATCTCTCTCGTTGTATTCCAATGCTCTGAGTGGAAGCATCCCAACTTCTCTCGCCAACTGCACTTCACTTACAGTACTTGATATCAGCAGCAACAATTTGAGCGGTCCAATTCCATTGGAATTCGGTCGTCTGGTCCAGTTGGAATATCTCTCGTTGACTAACAATTCTTTGAGTGGAAGCATCCCAACTTCTCTCGCCATCTGCACTTCACTTACAGCACTTGATATCAGCAGAAACAATTTGAGCGGTCCAATTCCATCGGAATTCGGTCGTCTGGTCCACTTGGAATATCTTGACTTGTCTGACAATGCTCTGAGTGGAAGCATCCCAACTTCTCTCGCCAACTGCACTTCACTTACACAGCTGGAGATCAGCGACAACCGTTTAACTGGACCTCTTCTGCATAACATAGGTGAACTGAAGGATTTAGCTGTTCTCGACATATATAATAATAATAATATTTCTGGCACTATACCCAATAGTATTGGTGCCTTAGTATCCCTTCAAGTTTTAGATTTATCAAAGAACAATTTAGAAGGAACAATACCTGAAACCATTGGTAATTGCACTTCTTTGAAGAGTTTTTCCCTTTTTCCCTTCATACTAATAACTTATCTGGAATTCTTCCAATATCTTTAGCTAATTGTATTAATATTACTTTATTGGATTTAAGCAGAAACCAATTGATAGGAAAACTTCCTCAATACTTGAAATTTTTCCCTTACTTGACTGTTATAAATTTTGCCTATAATAATTTTCATGGTGGCATCCCTGAATGGATAACAAACCTCACTAGATTATATGTGTTGGATTTATCCAACAACAAATTCAGTGGAAGAATGCCATTACATTTGGAAAGGCTTCAAGGATTTGTAAACACTACACAAGACGAATTACAAGAGGTAATGGCAATTCTCATGAAAGGAAGAGAGGAAATAGAAATTGTCATGAAAAGCTATGAGTATACTCTGACATACTTGTTACCTAAAAACAAAATATTTGATTTGTCCAACAATAATCTCATAGGACAAATACCTACAAGCATAGGGAGTTTGAGTAGCTTGCAATTGCTAAATTTATCTGGCAACCATTTGGAAGGGCCAATACCTGCATCTTTCAGTAACATATCTACTTTGGAGCAATTAGACTTGTCCAAGAATAATTTGAGTGGACAGATTCCTGAAGAGCTCTCTAAACTATATGGTCTAGCTATTTTGGATGTTTCATCTAATAACCTTTGTGGGCCAATCCCTGGAGGAACACAATTTTCCACATTCAATGCAAGAGCATTTCAAAAAAATAAGTGCTTATATGGGTGTCCTTTAGATTCATGCAATGGAAAGAAAAATCCAGTGAGAGAATGTGACAATTGTAGTAGCATTGCCCATATTAAAGTGGGGTGGCTCGAGCATCTCGATGAAAAGATGTCATTGATGGCATTGGGGATTGGATTTGGGATTGGAATTTGGGGAGTAGTTGGTGTATTCATTTTTTTCAAGGGAGCCAAACAGTGGCTGTTGGGTCTACCACCTAACAAACCACAAATCTTCTATGGAATGTATAGATTCCCTACATAGAGATCCAAATAGTGGGTATTGGCTTTACTATGTGATGAGTTAAATTTTCATGTAACTTCTAAATGATATTGATGGTGTACTATCTTTTCACATATAAAATTTTTAGTATATATGATCATTATCTATGATTGAATTTCCATTTAATCTAAATCTTATTTATATCTCTTAAATATTTTTATGGCATTCAATAAATTTTCCAGCTCTCCGCTAGACGGCGCGTAGACAATGACACCGCAACACCGGTTTCCGGCTGCAAAAGTTTTCCGACAACAGAAAATTCCGATAATGAAAATCAACGTCAGTCTCTGTAAAGGGAGATGGAGAGGTGGGTTTTTCTCTAGAAATGAATTATATAAGAAGGGCACAAAATTCCAATTAACTTTTGGAAACATTTTCCGATATTTACGGCCATGTTTTTTTATGCGTGAACCGCAATAATTTCCTACTAACTTTTGAAAAGATTTCTTGAGATTTACGGCCAGTGAAATCCCAAACAGTTTTTTCTTTCCCGATATTTACGGCCAGTGAAAATTCCAATTAACTTTTGGAAATATTTCGGGAGATTCACGGCCAGTTTTTTTCATGGACTTACAATTAGAAATGGATTGAATTATAGAAGTAAAAAAAATAAGAATGTTGGTAATTGTATATATTATTTTATCACAATACACCTTTTTTTTTTTTCTGAGTAGGACAAAATTCCAATAACTTTTAGAAAAAAATTACACCCTTTTTTCCTGAATAGCACAAAATTTCAATAAATTTTAGAAAAAAATTTGGAGATTTACGGCACCAGGTTGACCCAACTGATCAAGTCCAGACACCGCCGTTTTCGCTCTCTTAATATTCTCATTGTGTTACAATTTATTCTTCATTGTGTCCACTATCTTTTATTTCCCGGACCCATCTCTCTTTCACTATTTTGTAATTTTCTACATTTACAGCACTGAATTTTTACAATTTGTGGCTCCCTTATATCTTGTCCCACGTCAAATCAATAACTTTATTTTTCTTTCTCTGTTTTATTTTAATTCTCCAGATCCACAACATTAAATCTTTATCAATTCCACAAATTTTCCATCAATATGTGGAATATTTTCCAGAGTCAAAATCAAATGTTCTATTTTACAATTTTTCCATAAATTTTCCGGAGTCAAAGTCAAATGGTCGGTGTTGGTTAGGGAGACTACAAATTTGTTTAGACAGGTAGATTTTTTTAGCGAAAGAAATTTCAATTCATAAACAAAATGAATTTTGACTTGATGGCATAGTTTAGAGCAATACATGAGTTCACAAAATCATTAATTAAAGAGACTATTATGGATTTTCTAGACCTAATTTGTCTTAATCCAATAGAAAATATATTTCATCAACTTATCACAGTAATATTTTTCTACATTTCAAGCATTTGAAAATAATTTTACTTCTACCTAAATCCAACAAATACAAAAGGATTACAATACTAGAGGATAGACACTTCGTTCACACGTGACTCCACATATCAAAATCAATTATTCCAAACATTCTAAACTACCTAATAGTGTTAAATATACTAATATTATTATCTTCATTTGTAATAAAAATAAAATAATGGATTTAAATATCAAGCAAATTCATGTTACAATCTATATCCATTTAAATTTAATTACACATAATCACTCCTCCTTAATCATGTCTATGAAATTCCATCAAAATATTAATCAAAAGAATTACTTAGCTCATAAATATATTTTAGTATGAATTCCACGCCCATACCTTAACTCATTACTTAGCTCATAGATATATGCTAGTATAGATTCCACACCCATTCATTTTCTCCTAGGTACATGCTAGTATGGATTCCACATCCATACATTAGCTCATAGATATATGTTAGTATGGATTCTACACCCATAAATTTTCTCATAGATATATGCTAGTATGGATTCCACACCCATACATTAGATTAAGTAAAATATAACCTTCAAATGTTCCTTAAAATGGCTTCCACAACCCTTCATGCCCCAGTCATTTGAGCCTCTTGTTTATTAGGAAGGTCATACCTCAATCTAGTATTTGAGTCCTTTCAAGTTATTTAATGCATAATGTCAACCCAAACTACACAAAATCATGTCAAAGAAATAAGAGGAATTTCATTCTTATTCATTAAGAATGTATTCCCAAATCATATTTTAACACATCTAATTAATACACATAAATTAGATTAAGTAAAATATAACCTTCAAATGTTCCTTAAAATGGCTTTCACAACCCTTCATGCACCAGTCATTTAAGCCTCTTGTTTATTAGGAAGTTCAGACCTCAACCTAGTATTTGAGTCCTTTCAAGTTATTTGATGCATAATGTCAACCCAGACTACACAAAATCATGTCAAAGAAATAAGAGGAATATCATTCTTATTCATTAAGAATGTATTCCCAAATCATATTTTAACACATCTAATTAATACACATACATTACTCTTGAATTTACATTCACAGTTAAAAGTGACATCCTTCAAGGTAGATTTTGTTAAGTTTCCATTAGTGTAGGTAACAAAAGAGTCAAAATTAACATGATGAGCTCAATCATCATGTTAAGTGAATCTCAACCTTACACTTGTTACACATTCCCAAAGCATACACACCAAGGTCATCATACTATAGTTCAGATTAAGCCAATATTTTTTTTGGTAGACACAATTTCAACTAGTAAAGATAGCTACTAAGCCCATATCACATTGATAATGATGCATTAAACATATATGAAACAATGCATGTATGCAATCCACCTATCTTTGTCATGGATTGACAATAAAGCCATTCACATGCTTGGGTTTAACCCCAAATTTCTCAAGCACATCCTTTCCTAGCATGTCTTTAAGCATTTTAACATATTGGTAATAACTTGTCTTAACAAAAGTATAAAAGGAATATAAGAAATAATTATTTTTCCTTCATGAGTTTCTAAATGACATAATAATAATAATATACTCTATGCAACCAATATTCTTCCAAGTCAAGATATAAAACAACTCAATGTGCATGCAAAATAAACATTCATGCATCATCAACATACAAGTAAACATGTTGGACCATTAGGTCCTAGTATTGTAATTAGTTGTGATACCATATGTAAGGTTTCACCTTACCAACCATCAATAATATAGAGAAGTAGAGGTCACATTAATCACTAATACTCTTTTTTTTGTAACATTACTAACTTGGTTATCATGTAATAATGTTCCATCATCTATTTCAATATAAGAATATCACATAAGAAGTCAAAGATAACTTTCCCTTAAAACTAATTCCAAAACAAATTTCCTCTCAAGTTTAAAAGATGATGCCATGTTCTCTTTTCATGCTTTTACATGAGCTCTAAGTAAGATTGAGAATAAATTCCACCATAATTGTCATGTGTGAACATTAAATTAGATCAACCTATATAATTTCTTAAATTATGCTAAATAAGCTACACTTATTGACTGTTGATATCATAACCACAAAATTATCATGCTTATATTACAAAAATCACATATAAGTGTATGAATATTAACCTACCTATAACATGGTAATTGAGGGAATAATATGTCTCTCTTCATCAGTAAATCTAATAAATATGATATGTTTATGAAATGGAAACACAAAATATATTGACCCAACAACATTTCCAAACTTATCAATTAAAAATTTCTCAATCTCAATTATTATGGCAATGCTTCAATTATAAAAATTGTATAATGAATGTTGTAGTAAGAGCACCTCCTATTACCAATTCAGAAGCATATTATTCTTCTGAAAATGCCAAGTAAAACAATGGAATTTCCAAAATTGAGCACACTAGTTTTTTTTTATAGCCATTAAAACATAATATTGCACCCCTGTATACATACAAATTGAATGAAACTTATTATGCTCACTTGCATAAAATCCAACAAAATTAGTCACAGTAAAATTTTTTCCAACAACAACCCTTTTTTTTAATGAATGCTTAGATAATAAAAGCTAAAAACTTGATGACATAAGAAGCTACATCCATTAAATAATCTATTCATAAATTTTACTGTACAAAAAAACTACATTAAGTAGGACATCTACTCTAACTTATATGCACAAAAACTACATCCATTGAAGTTTTGACAAACACTTTGCAAACATGCAATCTATAAGTGGTTAAATTTGCAACAAGAAACAGTGAAATTGGCATCCAGAAACAACATCCAGAAAATAGCACCTATAAATGGCTACCATGCGAGGCTTTTGATTTAGTTATTTCTTAATTAAATTAAAATAAATGTGTGTCAAATTTATTTATCCCTTAAATAAATTGGACAATAAATTGTAATCTTATTTTATAATCACTTGTAATAGTTAACTAAGTATGGTAGACTCAATTAGCTCATGAAATTCGAGTTGAGGGTGGTTGGTGAGGCATGTAGAGTGATTCTATTTGTTTTAGAGTCCGAGTTGTAGTTAGTGTATTAGTTTAATGCATGAGAAATCAGTTAACCTAATTAAGTGAGGTAAAATCAGTCTAACTAGTTGTAACAGATTGTTGCACTAGTCAGAGGTCAAGTGAATTAAATCAGATTTAATTCACATGTAGTGAGCTGGCAAGTGTCTGATGATTTACTATTAATAGTTGCATTCATGTCAGTTCTGATGAAGATCCTGTTGAAACAGTGGTTAAAGGGAAGTTATCTATCAGTTGTATTTATAGCAAATTGCCCGGGTGCAATTATATACACCATAGGATGCCCATGATGTATTGCGCAGTCAAGGAAGGCTAATTATCCTATTTAATAGGGATTAATTGCCTAGGGATTGTGTAAGCAAGGTAGGCTGAGCAGAGGCTGAGAATTGGCTAAGTACTAGCCCAATTTTGTCAAGATTAATGTGAGACAGTTAGGATAGTGCAACAAACTCTTATGAGAAGTGTGCATTGTATTGTTTCATAATTCCTTGGTTCATTATACAAGGAGATAGAGGGGTTTTGAGCAACAAGCTTTCCCCAGGAAAAATCTCTGTGTTGTGCGATCGATTTTCTTCTTTCTCTTACTTGGTGTGATTGTGTGATCGTGTTTAGTTTCCGCAAATTAATTGTAGAAGGATTCAATATCTTGCTCTAGAATATTGCATGATTAGATTGAATCCATTAGTATACATATTGTTTGTGCAATTTCTACAATAAGCTACAGTCATTGAGTCCTTTTGACAAACAATTTGAAAACATGCAATATATAGCCATTGAGGCCTTTTGACAAACACTTTGCAAGCATGCAAGCAATCTACAACCATCGAGACATTTTGTCAAACACTTGGAAGCCATAATCTCTTAAAGCAATTTGATATGAATATAAGACTATCCCTTAACCTATTTAGCTTATAAAATTTATAAATTAATTATTCAAATCACAAAATATTAAAACAGGGGCTAAATCATCTTATTTCTTCACCCAAAACTTGACAACAGGGACACACAGTGGGTAGCAGCAATCTGCAAAATCGCCCAGATTTATGATTTGGATTTGGAAAAATGTTTTTTTTTTAATCAAGTTGGAGATTACAGGTTATTTTGGTATGGATACCCCCTGATGTTTAGATGAATTGCAACAGAAACACTCATGGATGCAATTTCTCAAAACAACAATAACAAAAATTCCTACTACCTCATTTATCAATTTCGTCAAACACTTAGTGTGCAAACTTCAACTACAGTTGTACATGGAGAAATAAACCCCAAATTTACGATGATATTATATTTTCATCAACTCATGACTATGAACAAAAATTCATTATAAATTGAACGTAAAAACTTTAACAACACATTCTTGTTTTAATACCTCCTACATGTACATGCTCAACTACAACTGTCATTAATTATTGCTTAGCTTATGATTAACTCTGTAAATATCTCATAAACATTAACAAGTATCAATTCCAATATATTGAAATTTTTACAACTCTTTAAACTAATAGTAATTGAAATTTCAAGAATTTTTATGAACATACTTGGCTGTGTATTTATACAAGTCCAAAAGGATGGGAATATGCTCCAACTCCAATGAAAGTATGCATATCCTTACCAAATCATTGTAACTGTATGGTTTTCCACCCAACCATATCCAGAGAGAACTTCTCCCCCTGGAACCCCCGAGCTGTAAGATCTCACAAACAGTACCAAAATATAGCAGTAGAGAGATATCCAAGGTAAGATGAGGGAGATGAGTTTCACTTCCTCCCAATACCGCTCAGTGTCAACTCCACCATGTAGAGCTACTTAGTAATTTAGTTTAGGAATTTCAAATTCATTTCGAAAGAAATTGGCTACTCTCCAAGTCTCTCCCTCTCATAATATTTTTCAAATCTCTCTAACTCTTGGTATCACAATGCACCTCCCTCAGGTGACAACACATGAGACACATATATAGGAGGAGCAACAAATTCTTGTCATAAAATAGGAGTAATATGCATGCTTTGTATTCCATTTAGAGGAGTGTAACTCATGCCATTAAAGAGAGGTATGCATGACTTAGTTAAGGAGAGTGTAACATGTTGAGATTCAACAAGATGATGAGCTTAGTGAAAATCAATCACCTTCACTAAGTGGGCCCGCAGGCTATTTTTAGGTGTAAGTCTATTTTTAGACTATGTCTATTTTTAGACATGGTGATCATATTTCAAAAGTTGCAGGATGCTATTTGTGAACAGTTGGTCAGGTTGGAAAAATAGATGAAATTCTATTTTTAGAATATTGGGCGAAGTCTATCTATAGATCGTCGATCTAAAAATAGAAGTGTCGATTATTATTAGCCCTTAATAATAATCAGACTCTAAATATCAACTTACTTTCTTGGAGCACTCTATTTCAGTATACAGATTTGGCCAATCAGTGGGCTGAAGGAATTACACAATTCCTAGGGTTTACTAGTGGTTCATGCATGGAGGACTCAGTTAGAATTGAAGTGGCAAAGTTATGACAGAGTTGGAAGACTAGTTCATGGAGTTGTTATTCAGTTTAACTTAGTTAATGGAGTTAAAGTCAGTTGAGCTAGTTGTATCTAGTCTAACTGAATGATACACTAGTGAGAGTGGAGTGAATTAATTAGTTAATTAATTCACAAATAATAACTCATTAATCAACTGAACAATACAGCAGTTAACTACAGTTCATGTCAGTTTCAGTGGAGACCCAGTGGAGAGATAGGTGAAAGGGTGAGATGGACTATCTGTTGTGACTATAGTGATGCATTGATTGCATCACACACACATTGGAGTTGCCATTGAGGATTGCGCAGTCAAGGCAAGGGTAATTCGAATTCATTCAGAGCTATTCTTCAATAGGGATTGCGCAATGGAGGCAGGTTGTCAGGTGGCAAGAAATTGGTGTATAGAGATGCAAATTTCTGCATGACAGTGTGTAATGAATCTAAATTGTACTGAGAGTTTGATGTACTAAGCTTTGTATGAGATTGTTACATGATCTCCATGATACATAATATATGATAGTTGGGGTTTTTAGCTTCAGGCTTCCCCATTAAACAACTGTGTTATGTGCGATTGTTTTTATTTGCTTCATGTGTTTGCAATTGAGTTTAAATTTCTGCAAAAGATTAACAGTGGAAGGATTCTGTATTTAGCAAGAAGATAAATATTGTTAGATCAGGAGAATCTGGATATATACATGCATCTTGTATATAATTTCTACATGGTATCAAAGCAGTGTTAATTCTTGAAGATTGCAATAGTGAAGAATTAATGAGTTTGTGCTGGTAGACAATTTGAATTTTCTACAGAAAATTCTTGGTGCGACAGTTGAGTATACATTGAAATGTATTTCAATGGGTTGCGATTGGAGTATGCCCTTGATGGCAGCTCGAATTACATAGCCTGGAAGGACAGGATGGAGGCAGTGCTGGAAGATAATGGACTGAAGGAGTTCATCGATAGTGATTTTCCTAAGCTGGGTTCTAGTGATGCTGCATTACTTGATGCGTGGAAAAAGAAGGTAGTAAAGACAAGAATAATTCTGTTGGAATGTGTGAAGGACCATATTGTGTCCAGCCTTCATGGGAAATCCACTCCATTTGCAATGTGTAAGGCTTTGACAGATTTGTTCCAAAGCAGCAATGACCAGAGGAAGTTGGCACTGAAAGATAAGCTCAGAAAAATAAAAATGGAGAAAGGCGACAATATTCCAAAATATATCACGAAGTTTGTTCACTGTAGGGATGAACTGAGAAGTGTGGAGATTACTGTTGATGATGAAGACTTGGTGAGCTTGGCTCTTCTTGGGCTTCTGAAGAGTTGGCATAGCTACGAAGACTCTGTCAATGGACGGGAGAAACTACCGGGTTGGGAGTGACTTTGGTCAGATCTTGTGTAGGAGGAGATAAGGCGAAGTACCAGGGATGGCTCTTCATCGAAGAATGAAGATGAAGAGAATTGCGCTTTAGCTGCCAAAGTAAGGAAAGGGAAGGGGAAGAAATTCCCTCCAAAATCCGAGGCTAAAGGCAAGAAGCAGGATTTGTCCAAGGTGAAGTGTTTTCACTGTCACAAACATGGGAATTTCGCCACTAACTGCCCACAGAAGAAGAAGAACAAGAAGGTTGTTGGAGCTGCAGCAGGTGAGGCCTTAGCCTCGCAATTTGAACTTGATTTCTTCTTGATCGCATGCTTGGTTTCAAGCGCAATGGGATCAGTGTAGTATCTTGATAGTGGTGCGTCTTTCCATATGACAGGAGACAAGGAGTTGTTTAGTGACTTGGAGGAGAAGGACCTCCATATGCATATAGAGATGGGTGACGATGATCGATACAGTGCAACCGGCATTGGGACCATCACCTTTGAGACTGATTCAGGTAATCCATTTCTGTTGAAAGATGTTATGCATGTTCCAGGTCTAAAGAAGAACTTGGTCTCGGTCGCAATGTTGGAAGACAAAGGTTATGATGTTGTTTTCAGTGAGGGAAAAGCCTTCCTTCGAAATAAAACAATGGGTCAAACCAAGAAGATAGGGATTCGAATTAAGAATCTCTACAAGCTGGAGGTAGATGGTTGCGTTGCAATGATGGGAAAAGCAGAAGAAGTGGTGAGCCGGGATGAGGACGAATTATGGCACAGGAGATTGGGCCATCTTCACCATGGCGCTTTGAATATTTTGCAGCAGATTTCTACTGGACTTCCCAAGGGTACTCTTGCACAGTCAAATCAGTGCAAGGGATGTACTATGGGTAATTTTTTGAAGACCAACTTTCATGAGAAGGAGAACTGTGCTTCGATGATCCTTGAGAGAATTCACACAGACATGTGTGGACCTTTCTCGGTTGCTTCAACAGAAAAACACAGGTATTATGGTATTTTTGTTGATGAATATTCTCGTAGATGTTGGATCTTCTTCATGCAAAAGAAGACCGAAACATTCTCAAAGTTCTGTGAGTTTAAAGAATTGGTGGAGAAAGAGTTGGGGAAGCAAGTGAAGGCTCTACGGAGAGATAATGGTGGTGAATATATCTTGAACGAATTCAAAGAATTCTGTAGCAAAGAAGGAATTCGAAGAGAACTCATAGCACCTCATAACCCACAGTAGAATGGGTCGCAGAGAGGAAGAACAGAACGATCGTGGGTGCTGCACGAGCTATGCTGCATGACCAGGGCCTATCGATGCACTTGTGGGCGCAAGCATGCAACACTGCAGTTTATGTGCAAAAACATTGTCCTCATAGAGAACTTGGCATGAGTACACCTGAAGAAGCTTTTACTGGTAAGAAGCCTGATATTTCTCATTTGAAGATTTTTGGCTCATCTGTTTACATTCATGTGACAAAGGATGCCAGGAAGAAGCTGGAGCCAACTACAAAAGTTGGGATATTTGTGTGGTACATAGAAACACCCCATAATTATCATGTGTATTTTCCAGATAGTCGAATGTCTGTGGTGCGACGGGATATAAAATTCAATGAGGTGAAAGCCATGAAGTTGTCGCTTGAGAGAGAGCTACACTTGCATGTAGAGGAGGAACTTCTTATTCCCAAAGATGAGCCTCTAGATGTGGATCAGCCACAGGAGGAGATTCATGGAGTGGAGGAGTCCACTCATGCAGAACCAAACATCATACAAGGCAGAAAGGGTACCACAGAAGTTGAGAGACTGAAGCTTGATGTGGCACAGAATGTAGGAGTCCCTACATCACAGCGTAGACAGATACATTCACCTGACCAATTTACTGGATACATGGCTCTTATGAGTAAGTGTATCGTGACAGAGCCATCTTCTTTTGAAGAAGTAGTGTAGGAGTCCACATGGGTAGATGCCATGGTGGAGGAGTATGACTCCATTTTCAGAAACAGTGCTTGGGAGATTGTTCCAAGGCTGGTGGGTAAATCAGCTGTAGGATCAAGATGGATCTAGAAGGTAAAGCAAGCCACTGATGGGAGTGTCGAGAAGTATAAGGCAAGATTTGTTGCCCGGGGCTTCTCACAGATCGAGAGTATTTATTATGAAGAAACCTTTGCACCTATTGCACGGTATTCTTCCATAAGGACCATCCTTGCTCTCTTAGCGCAGATGGGTTGGCACATTCATCAGATGGATGTGAAGACTACGTTCCTTAATGGGATCATTGAGGAAGAGGTGTACATTGAGCAGCTCGAAGGATTTGACATCTTCAGCAGCGAGTCACATGTGTGTTGGCTCAAAAGAGTGCTATATGGGCTGAAACAAGCACCTCGTGCTTGGTACACACGGATCGACAGCTATTTCGCTGGACTTGACTTCACCAAGAGTGAGGCAGATGCAAGCCTGTACCAAATTGTGGTGGAGGGTAATCTTTTAATCATTGTTCTTTATTTTGATGATTTAATACTAATGGGTGATGAGCAATTGATACACTCATGCAAGGTAGATCTTGCAAAGGAGTTTGAGATGAAGGATTTGGGCCCCCTTCATTATTTCCTTGGATTGGAAATATGGCAGCAGAAAGGTGAATTGTTTGTGTCTCAAGGCAAGTATGCCCGGGAGATACTAGAGAAGTTTCACATGCAAGGCTGCAAGCCTATCGACACTCCTCTTCCAGGAAATTGGAGGAAAGAGGATGCTACATCGGCCATTAGGGGAATTTTGAGGTCTAAAATGGGCCTCCTAAGGAAATTATAAAATAATAGTAGAAAAAATCAAATAAGATTTGATGACATCATCAAATTTTAGAGGGAAAAATGAAAAAAACTACTTTTTCAACTCATATTTTAAACTTATCTCCCATAGTTTTCACCCAAATTTCGAGCGGGAGTACTCATTGGATGCGAAATTTAATTCCTCATCCAAGGAGTACCCATGTTGCATACTTTCGATGGGTCCTACTACACGAAAAATGAGAAATACATAAAAAACGTGATTGTAATCACGTTTTTTTATGTATTTCTCATTTTTCATGTAGTAGAGTTCATCGAAAGTATGCAACATGGGTACTCCTTGGATGAGGAATTAAATTTTGCATCCAACGAGTACTCCCACTTGAAATTTGAGTAAAAATTTTGGGAGATAAGTTGAAAATACGAGTTGAAAAAGTAGTTTTATTATTTTATTATTTTTAAATATTTTTACCCTTTTATTTACAAAATGGTAAATCATACCCCATGGTTGACATCATCATCTTGAATCCTATTGGTTGTTATAAAGTTTATTTTTGTTGTACATTTTTCTTAGGAGGCCCATTTTACACCTCAAAATTCCCCTAATGAGAGGTAGTGGATGCCACTGTTTATCGACAGTTGGTGGGTTCGCTCAAATATTTAGTTAATACAAGACCGGACATATGCTATGCGGTGAACCAACTTTCACAAGCGATGGTTTAGCCTACGAAGCTCTTTTGGAAGGCAGGCAAGCATGTCCTGAGGTATCTCAGGGGCACATCTGAGTATGGCTTATGGTACAGATAGATGGATGAGGTGAAGTTGCTGTAGAAATTTGCTGAATAATGATTAATTATCCACCGAGACTATCTTTATCACATACAATTCGAATTTATATGCAACACATAATCTCTTCCACTCAGATCATCACACATGCGGAAATAAAACAAGTGATAACACATCAAATCATCATACACATTAACACAGTATGTATGGGGAAAGCTTATAGCTGAAAACCCCGCAGCTATTGTGTATATTATAATGGAGAAATCATGTAACAAAATCAGTACAATACTCCTCACAAGTACTCAGTACTATCTCATGAAGTTACACACAAACTAGCTTGCTTTTGAACAGGTTACTGGTTCAAAACTCACCACTAATTGCCTTGCCTCTATTGCGCAATCATGGCCTGTCTAAATAGAGATCCAAGGTTCGAATCTCCTTGGCTTGACAACGCAATCATCATGGGCAATTCCTCCAAGTGTGGTGCAAATCTCATGCACAACTGATGTCGCCACTAATAGCTAACTCCACCCTTTCATCTACCTCTTTCACTGGTCTCCACTGAACTGTCCATGCACTGTAGTGAACTGATGTGTTCTTGAGTTGAATAATGAGTTACTAATTAATGAATTAAATAATATTTAATTCACTCCACTCATTACTAGTTGATTAGCTAGTTAAACTAATCTCAACTAGTTCAACCAAGTTAAACCGAACACAACTCCACTAGCTGTCTCATTAACTCCACCAAACTTCTGCCACTGAAGTCCTAACTGAAGTCAACCATGCATGTGCTCACCAAACCCTAGGAATAGCGTAATTCCTCTGTCAAATGCATGAGCCACTTCCAAGGCTCGAACTGAAGTGCTCCAAGAGAGTAAACTGAAGTTTATAGTCCAAATATTATTAAGGGTAAATAATATTTGACTTCCCTATTTTTAGGATAGGCAGTCTAAATATAGACTTCGACTTATAGGTCAAAAAATAGAGGTCCATCTATTTTTACCAACATGACCAATACTCCAAGAATAACATACTGCAACCCCTGGACCATGCTCCATATGTCTAAAAATAGACATAGTCTAAAAATAGACTTTGCGCCAGAATTTGCCTGCGGGCCCACTTAGTGAAGGCGACTTCATTTCACTAAGCTCCATCATCTTGCTGCATTTTCAACAGTTGCATGGCTTCACGGATGCAGATTAGGCAGGCAACCCAACAGACAGGAAGAGCACATTAGGAGGGGTTTTCAGTATCGGATCTACAACAGTTTCTTGGTACAGAAGGAAACAAAGATCAGTGGCACTCAGTTCAACGTAAGCAGAATACATGGTAGCAAGTCAAGCTGCATGTAAGGCTATCTGGATGAGGAAGATCATGGTCGGTTTGTTCGGTTCACATTTAGATCCTACAGTGATACATTATGATAATCAAATTTGCATTAAACTCTCGATTAATCCTATGTTTCATGATAGATCTAAACATATTGATACCTGGTATCATCATATCAGAGATTGTGTGCAGCGGAAGATCATGTTGCTTCAGTACTTTCCTATGGAAGATCAGCATGTAGATATTCTAACGAAGGTGCTCAGCAGGAGCAAATTCGAATACCATAGATGCAAGATCGAGGTGAAGGATAATCCCTGTCTTGTTGAGAGGGAGTGTTGAGATTCAACAAGATGATGAGCTTAGTGAAAATCAGTCACCTTCACTAAGTGGGCCCGCAGACTATTTTTAGGTGTAAGTCTATTTTTAGACTATGACTATTTTTAGACATGGTGATCATATTTTAGAAGTTGCAGGATGCTATTTTTGGATGGTTGGTCAAGTTTGAAAAATAGATGAAATTCTATTTCTAGAATATTAGGTGAAGTCTATTTATAGATTGTCGATCTAAAAATAGAAGTGTCGATTATTATTAGCCCTTGATAATAATCAGACTCTAAATATCAACTTATTCTCTTGGAGCACTTTATTTCAGTATACATATTTGGAAAATCAGTGGGCTGAAGGAATTATGCAATTCCTAGGGTTCACTGGTGGTTCATGCATGGAGGACTTAGTTAGAACTGAAGTGGCAAAGTTATGACAGAGTTGGAAGAGTAGTTCATGGAGTTGTTATTCAGTTTAAATCAGTTAATGGAGTTAAACTCAGTTGTATCTAGTCTACATGAATGATGCACTAGTGAGAGTGGAGTGAATTAATTATTTAATTAATTCACAAATAATAACTCATTAATCAACTGAACAATACAGCAGTTAACTATAGTGCATGTCAGTTCCAGTGGAGACCCAGTGGAGAGATAGGTGAAAGGGTGAGATGGACTATCTGTTGTGACTATAGTGATGCATTGATTGCATCACACACACATTGGATTTTCCAATGAGGATTGCGCAGTCAAGGCAAGGGTAATTCGAATTCATTCGGAGCTATTCTTTAGTAGGGATTGCACAGTGGAGGCAGGCTGTCAAGTGGCGAGAAATTGGTGCATAGAGAAGCAAATTTCTGCATGACAGTGTGTAATGAATCTAAATTGTACTGAGAGCTTGATGTACTAAGTTGTGTATGAGATTGTTACATGATCTCCATGATACATAATATATGATAGTTGGGGTTTTTAGCTTCAGGCTTTCCCGTTAAACAACTGTGTTATGTGCGATTGTTTTTATTTGCTTCATGTGTTTGCAACTGAGTTTAAATTTCTGCAAAAGATTAATAGTGGAAGGATTCTGTATTTAGCAAAAAGATAAATATTGTTAGATCAAGAGAATCTGGATATATACATGCATCTTGTATATCATTTCTAAATAACATATGCATTAAAGAGAGTGTAAGAGGAATATGCCATTCTTTGATGAATGCATAAAAGAGAGTGTAATGTATTATTAAAAGAGAGAGAGAGTTACATAGAGCCATGAGAATCATCAAGGAGAGAGGTGTCAAGTGATTGAGGAGATATAATTCCTTTTTAATAATAATATAATAATCTCATAAAAGAAAATAATAATATTACAAATATGGAGGATTAAGTCAACATTGAACTATTAGGATTGATCAATGATAAGTTAAGTGTTTTTCCTTCAATTATACTTGATTACCCATTGATTGGAGGTGATTTACTATTTTTGGAAAGTCATACTTGAGATGCTAGACATGACTTTCTATTTTTAGAAAGTCGCTCCAAAATTGTTAGGAATGAAATTTTATTAATGAAATTCATCCGTGAGCTTCCCATGTGTGGTATTTTTCTTCCGGAGAATAGGGATTCCACACCCCTATCACATGCGTCTTCATGCCTTAGTAGATTGAGGAATTTGCACCTTGATATACTCTAAAGATCCAATATTCAACACCTTGATCTTTTTAAACATTCAGGACTCCGCGCCCTAAACATTTCATTATAGATCCAAGACTCCATGTCTTTATCTTTCATGGATTTAGGAAATCCGTGCCCTAATCCTTTTATTATATATCCAAGACTCTGCGTCTTTATATTTCATGGATTTAGGACTTCGCGCTCTAATTTTCATGGCTTCTCATATACTTTTTTTTGAAACTCCGCGCTTCACCTTAAGTTACTGATTGTGAGCTCATACCCATCCGATGGTTCATTGGTAAGGTCTTCTTCCAAGACCTCCACACATCACAATCTAATAGATCAAAGGAATCAAATGAATTTCATAATTAACTTATTCACATTTTACCAAGGATTGTGCATGACTTCCACAGTCATTTTGGTTTTGGAAAAATGACTTCCATAGTCATTTATAAGTCGAGCATCCTTGTTGGCAATGACCAAGTCCCTTGCGACATCATGCTTAGTACGAGATTAAGCACATATAATCATACAAATCATGTATCATCCATAAATCATAATTAACCATATGTTCCACATAACCATGATCATCCATGGATCTATGTGTCCCAATCCTGGATCACCATCCATGTCATACACCTATGTCAAAACTAGGATACCAAAAGAGAAAACATAGCTAATATGCTCTTAACCAAAATCAGTTCTTATACACAAAACCATAGATTATTATCATAAGCAAACAACAACCAGGTGTATAGCATATAAGCGTGTACATAAGTCTGTCATGCATAATATTATATCATTAAATCAAAATCACCCTCTCTAAGTGTCATCAAATTTATCTCACCAAGAAGGGATGCTACATGTGTGACCCCGCGACTGATGTGACCACAATGCCTAGTCATAGAGGTCGCATAGGTCAGGATCTCCTATATTTTCCTCTGTGCGACCCCTCAGTTCTTGTTGAACCTTTGGCAACCTTATCCAATGGATTTCTCCTGATAATGGATTTCACTATTGGATCCAATGGAAGTCTCCTGTGTGGTGATGTGTGGTGATGCTTTGAATATTGTCTCTTCAACCAAATGATTAATGTGCCTTCAAGTTGTGGTGCAATTTCTATTCATGTATTTTCTTATATTATGAGTTTCCTTGCAACATGCAGATGGTATATGTTGCGCTAACTTTAAGTTATGCCAATGGATTGCTTTGTTGATATCTGTTTTAAATCATTGTTGGATTGTGCACATGTTATGAATGAAATAATTAGCCATCATGAAATTTTCCCGTTTTTTAAGTGAATATTGTCATAAGTGTGCTCTTAGTAAAGGTTTTGCTAACAATTCTTTTCTTAAGTTTCATGCTTTGAAATCCGTTTTCTATTTATGGTGTCGTGTTTCACAGGGAATTTTTCAATCACCGACATGTGTTTCTTCAAAGTCTGTGTGTTCTCCACTCAGTAGGTTCCCTCCTTGTCTGAAACCTATCTCCACCAATTCGATGGCAACTGGGCCTACATACCGGATGGGATCCCTAAACCAAACAGTGTATAGTCTAATTGGGATTCTGCATTGGGGAGATCCCCTAATATTGGTGATACATTCCAGCCTATCAACACTTTCTTAAATGCAAGTAAAGCTACGAAACCTAAGAAAGATCCAAAGGATCTTGTTGGTAGTGTTCAACTTCCATTTATCCTAGGTACTACTGATAGAATCAGTTGGATTTTAAGGAAACATATGATATCTTCTTCATTTAGACCTCTGAACACGATTTGTGGTTCCCTCCGGTTAGTTAAAGACCCATTGGATCCAAAAATCATGAAAAGTGTCTACTTGATCCTATGTTCATGTGGGATCCCCTACATAGGATAAATTGTTCGCTCTATTTATCAGGGAATTGAGGAGCATGCTGCCAATATCAGGCATTGTAGGACTCGGTCCTCAACGCTTGTTGAACATGCAGAAAGGTCTAAGCACCACATTTGTTTGGAAGAATCGAGGGTCATTGCTAAGGTGGAGCATTTCCATCACCGCAAGTTTACGGAGGCCATTGAAATTGAAAAAAGGTCTCATACCTTGAATATGGATGATGGTTGGAAAATTAGCCATTGTTGGATCCCATCTCTTTGCTCCTAGTATCGTTCTGCCCCTTTGTCTCCTCCCTTGGTTTGGGGTCTCTCTCCCCCTTGGTTTTTGTTTCTCTTTATTTTATTTTTATTTATTTTCTTATTTATTTTATTTAATTGGGTGAAGTTCATTTTCCTTTAATTTTATTTATTTATATTCATTTCATTTATTTTTTATTTTACTTTTGTTGGTTGATGATTTATTTTTATTTAATTTTTTTATAAAGAAAATAAATTAGTAGTTTTCCATTTTAAAATTTATTATTGTATATATTTTATTATTATTTTTATTAACATTAAGGTATCTTTGAGGCTTTACATAAGGTTATTTGCGTTAGGTTTATTGTTTTATTTTGATTATCACCCTTTCGTTTTTGTTATTTCCTTATTATTTTTATTTATTTAGTTTTAATTTTTGTTTATTTTTAGTTGGTTAGTTATTGATTTTTATTTGTTTTTAATTTATTTAATTCTTATTTCAGGTTCTAGTTGTTTTTAATAATTAATAGGGTTTTTATTATTTTTTTGTCCTTGACCGTTGCACTTTCTCTAATATATATATATATATATATATATATATGAATTGATGTGGATTAGCTCGTTCATCAAATTTCGTGATGATGATGAACTACACTTCTTAGTTCTCTAAATCCGAATGTGATTTTCCTAAAAATCTTTTGTGAACAATTTGCTATGAATTGGTTCAAAATAAAAAGTTCTGTTCATTATGGGATAATGCTGAGTGAAATATAGCAACTCCCATAGAAGCAATTGAAGCAATTATGGTATCTAAACAGAATTAAACAAATGGGAGTGAAGGCATGAGTGAAAGAAAGAAATCATGGACTAGACAAAACAACTAATGGATGAAAAAATGGAATATTTACCATGTCCCACAAATAGCAAGGAGTTAAAGAATTTTGTGCTGGAGAAGTTCTCTAAGGGTATATGGGGAAAAGAGTTTGGCAGAAAGAAGAAGTACTATGTTGATGAATTTAACCCCACTTGTGACCTCCAACAAAAAGAGTACATTGGAGCTAGCATTCAGTGGAGAGCAACTTACCTAAATAAACTTGGGAAGAAAGGGTGCTTACATTTTGCACTTCTGGGGCAGTGGAATAAAAAAAGCACTTCCACCTAAAGAAACTTGGGAAGAAAGGGTGTGTACATTTTGCACTTCTGGGGAAGTGGAATCAGAAAAGCATTTCATTTTGGAATGTGATGCTTTCAGAGACATCAAGGACTGTTACCGCAGTATGTTAGCATCAATTATATGGCACCTTTTGTAAGAGCCCTGAGGGCTATAGAAAATTAAATGCGGTGAGGTAGTATATGCCCACCATTAAATTTAAACTAATTTAAATCTAATGGTAAGCATATACTGCCCCACCACATTTAATTTTTAATTTCCTAGAGCCGAAAAAAATATGTATCCCCTGAACCAACACCTTAATTACAATGTACTAACCATTTAGCTGTGCATTTATTCCTTTGCATTTAGTTAGAAATATTGTTTAAGAAAAATTGTAAATTGATAAATAATAAAAATAATAATCCAATTTTTAAGGTCACAGTCAAGCCAGACACCAAATTGGTGTATGAGACCCCCTTGTTTGTGGGACAAGGGACCCACCTCCACCAAATGATTTGACGGCTAAGCTTACGACTCTAACCCCCTCTGGTTTTGAACTGTGACCTCTTCGGAGGAAACACATGCTCTTAACCATTAGGCCCACTCAAGCTATATATGAAGTGGAAAAATTAATCTCCTACTAAGGCATAGGGACTTGAATAAATTTTGGTAGGTAGTAACTACTAGTAAATCTAAATTTTGGTGGGTAGTAAGTAATGGTAAATATGTTATTTATATGAGTATGAGCTATTTTCAATAATTTTATGAAGTTCAGGAATAAAAAATCATTGCACAAATATTTAAAAATAATAAGATGAATATTACAACATAAATTATAGCAAAAAACTAGAGGCAATTATTTTCATAACATTATATTGTGCAAAAGTTACAATAAAACCTTCAAATTATAGTTCAATCAAATAATTGAAATTCAAATTTTTAAATATTAAAAAACACATTTATTTGAAAATTTGTATTAATTAAAAATAAGCTATTAATAATTAATAATTAATAATATTATATTATTAATTATATCATCCACCATGCATATAAATATAAAACTTTAAACTTTGGTATAATAAAATAAATTTATAAAAATATTATTAATTATATAATTAAATTCAGATTAAACACCTGAAACTCCAATTTTTTTCAGATTCAACCCCTGAAACTCTAGCTTTTAAAAATCTCTCCCTGATTTTGATTAAAATTAACCAAGTGTGGCACTCCAATTTTACAGATTAAACACCTGAAACTCAAGCTTTTAAAAATCTTTACCAAATTTTAATTAAAATGAATCAAAAATTATGTAATGAAAAAAAAGCAACTAAAGACTATTATAACTCAGAAAAAATAATTTTTTTTTACCACAATCAAATAAAACAATTTAAAAAAAAATATGATTTTTATTATTTAAAATGTGGCTATCATATTTATTTATATATTAACCCAAAAAAATACAGATTGCGAAAAATGTGGCTATTTCTATGTCTATAGCATTGAATTTCCATCGACTTAACAAATTTGGAAAACCATCCGCATTTTCCAGTCTACACTTTACTTCTTTTCCGTTTCGTCTTTTTCCTTTTGTCTTTTCTGAGTCTGCAGAACTGAATTTTATATGGCCTACAAAGTTCCAATTTAACTTTTGGAAAGATTCTCGGCCAATTTTTTCACGCGGTTGCCGCGCATTTTGTCTTTTCTCATCATGTTTCTCTGCTCCGATCTACTCATGATGTGTTTAGCAATGCCTATTCATTACCATACTCATTCTGAAGCTCATGAACATGATTTGTATGAGCAGACGGGTGGATTCACTTCTGTTCAACGTCTTCCTTTTCCTTTGAATGGACGGAGTATGATGGGGGAACCCTTAGAGGACGTGAAGGCGCTTCTGACCTTCAGAAAAGGCATCTCATACGATCCACATGGATCGCTCTCCGACTGGACGCCCAATAACTCACAGAACGTGTGCCGCTGGAACGGAATTTCGTGCACGCCAAACACGAAACGGGTGGTTGCAACTTTACGCTCTCCCCGTCTATTGGGGACCTCTCTCTATTGCGGCAGTTACATCTTTCTGGTAATACTTTGAGTGGTCCAATTCCATCGAAATTCGATCGTCTGATCCAGTTGGAATCTCTCACGTTGCTTGGCAATGCTCTGAGTGGAAGCATCCCAACTTCTCTGGCCAACTGCACTTCACTTACAGAACTGGATATCAGCAGCAACAATTTGAGCGGTCCAATTCCATTAGAATTCGGTCGTCTGGTCCGGTTGGAATCTCTCACGTTGGGAGACAATGCTCTGAGTGGAAGCATCCCAACTTCTCTCGCCAACTGCACTTCACTTGTCGAATTGTCTTTCGACAGCAACTATTTGAGCGGTCCAATTCCATCGGAATTTGATCGTTTGGTCCGGTTGGAACCTCTCTTGTTGGACTATAATGCTCTGAGTGGAAGCATCCCAACTTCTCTCGCCAACTGCACTTCACTTACAATATTGCGTATCAGGAGCAACAAATTGAGTGGTCCAATTCCATCGGAATTCGGTCGTCTGGTCTGGTTGGAATCTCTCTTTTTGGACTATAATGCTGTGAGTGGAAGCATCCCAACTTCTCTCGCCAACTGCACTTCACTTACAGAACGGGATATCAGCAGCAACAATTTCAGTGGTCCAATCCCTTCTGGTATGGGTTCGATGAAAAGCCTAACTCTTCTTGACTTATCCAACAACTCACTCAGTGACCACATCCCTCCCACTCTTTTCAATTGTACTCGGCTATCTCATTTAAACCTACACACTAACAACCTTACAGGTAGCATTCCGAGTATTAACATAGGTCAACTAAAGGATTTAGGTATTCTCGATATATATAATAATAATATTTTTGGCACTATACCCAATAGTATTGGTGGTTTAGTATCCCTGGTTGTTTTAGATTTATCAAAGAACAATTTAGAAGGAACAATACCCAAAACCATTGGTAATTGCACTTTTTTGGGGTTTTTTTCCGTTCATACTAATAATTTATCTGGAATTCTTCCAATATCTTTGGCTAATTGTATTAATATTACTTTATTGGATTTAAGCCGAAACAAATTGATAGGAAAACTTCCTCACTACTTGACATTTTTCCCTTACTTGAATGTTATAAATTTTGCCTATAATAATTTCCATGGTGGCATCCCTGAATGGATAACAAACCTCACTAAATTATATGTGTTGGATTTATCCAACAACAAATTCAGTGGAAGAATGCCATACATTTGGAAAGGCTTCAAGGATTTGTAAACACTTCCCAATTACAATATGACGAATTAGTTGAGGAAATGGAAATTGTCATGAAAGGAAGTGAGTATACTCTGTCATACTTGTTATCTACAAACACAATATTTGATTTGTCCAACAATAATCTTATAGGACAAATACCTACAAGCATAGGGACTTTGAGTAGCTTGCGATTGCTA
Source organism: Pinus albicaulis (assembly GCA_034641835.2). NCBI lineage: Eukaryota > Viridiplantae > Streptophyta > Pinopsida > Pinales > Pinaceae > Pinus > Pinus albicaulis. The sequence goes on along the minus strand of JAXQQM020079376.1, from coordinate 93,368 downwards.
AATTTATCTGGCAACCATTTGGAAGGGCCAATACCTGCATCTTTCAATAACATATCTACTTTGGAGCAATTAGACTTGTCTAAGAATAATTTGAGTGGACAGATTCCTGAAGAGCTCTCTAAACTATATAGTCTAGGTGTTTTGGATGTTTCATCTAATAACCTTTGTGGGCCAATCCCTAGAGGAACACAATTTTCCACATTCAATGCAAGAGCATTTCAAAAAAATAAGTGCTTATATGGCTGTCCTTTAGATTCATGCAATGGAAAGAAAAATCCAGTGAGAGAATGTGACAATTGTAGTAGCATTGCCCATATTAAAGTGGGGTGGCTCGAGCATCTAGATGAAAAAATGTCATTGATGGCATTGGGGATTGGATTCGGGATTGGAATTTGGGGAGTAGTTGGTGTATTCATTTTTTTCAAGGGAGCCAAACAGTGGATGTTGGGTCTACCACCTAACAAACCACAAATCTTCTATGGAATGTATAGATTCCCTACATAGAGATCCAAATAGTGGGTGTTGGCTCTACTATGTAGTGAATTAAATTTTCATGTAACTTCCAAATGATATTGATGGTGTACTATCTTTTCACATATAAAAATTTTAGTATGATCATTATCTATGATTGCATTTCCATTTAATCTAAATCTTATTTACATCTTTTAAACATTTGTATAGCATTCAATAAATTTCCAATCAAATGATATAAATACTACATTAATGTAATTTGGGAAAACTAATAGTATTCAAAAAGAAATGTACTATGATACTTCGAGTTCAAAGGAATAGATAAAAAAACCTGCAGTATTCTCCCTCCAAAATAAATTAGAAATTAAAACTCACATGTTGTTGGTCTATTCTTTTTAAAAGTTGTGAGGTGGCTCAGTTTATTTAGTTGAAAGATATTTTATTTTTATTGATGATTATGACATGCATGTTTCAAAGTTTCTCCTGCAAATGAAAAGTGGAAAACCTAGTGAGGAAGAGAGATAATAATATGCAATTTCTAAAGGATGTCAAGCACTCTAATGAAAACCAAACTTTATTTCAATGATTTTGTTTCATTATTACCATTATGCTCATGTTGTCCCTTTGTTCTATTTTGTGAATTGGTATGTATGTTGGGCACCTGCATACATCCTTTTTGTCTTACAGAAAGAGAGGTAAATACAAGAAATAAAAGCCATTACTTGCTGGTTTTTCATCATGAATTTCAAACTATGACATCTCAAATTCCATCAACAAAGAAGGTATGCCTTGATATGCCTTGATATTGATTTTTGACCTACAATTGTTGTTTCATCTCAACAAAGATGATAGAAGGTATGAGTTGCCATTCATTTTTTTAGCTGAAATTGTTGCTTCCTCGGGCCACATTAGAATCAATTTATGAATACACTTGAGTTTTGAATAACACCTTCTATTATGGATTTTGAAGCTTCGGTTTTTGAGCTTTCATAGGGTTTTCAATATATATTGAGGTTATATATAGAATCAAATATTGGTACCATTGTCATAGATATAATTCTCATAAAAGAAATTCAACATTTCCTTTCTTAGCTTTGAATCTTACACCTATTTTACTACTCTTGAGTAAGCTAAACGAGTTGTCTAAAGATTTTGCTGGGATCTTCCAAGGTGACAATCGTCACCACTAATTTTGTAAGTAATCTCAAGGTGTCTTTGGAAATTGAAGAGTGAGCTCCCAAGTGGAAACATCAAGCTTCAAAGGTTTTCTCAAAGGATTGTTTGCTCCACAAAACAAAAAAATACCACACCACATAGAGGAAAACTCTCCAACACCACTCCATAGTAACATTAAGCTTCAAAGGTTTTATCAAAGGATTGTTTGCTACACAAAACAAGAAAATACCACACCACACAGGGGAAAACTCTCCAACACCACTCCATAGTAACATCAAGCTTCAAATGTTTTCTCAAAGGATTGTTTGCTCCACAAAACAAGAAAATACCACACCACACAAGGGAAAACTCTCCAACACCACTCCGACTTTCAAAATTGACATTTTAATCTTCCAAAATATAAAAATCAATTACCAAAATTGATCCAAAAATAGTTCAACCACTTCTTCTATATACACTTGAAGTTGGTCCCATTCAGCTATAGTATTAGTAATCAAATCATCCCAAATTGCATCTGCAAGTTGGCCATACTACATTTTGATAGGTCAACTAAGCATTATATATTCCAATGCCTAAATTGTGTATATATTACTTCAACATGCTCCCATTCATTGCCATTTTTTCTATCCTTTGTGGTTTGATTGACTTGAAACTCTGTTTACGTTTGTTCTTCCTATTTAATAACGTTTTGTTCATATACATGGTGTGTTTGTAGTATATACCTGGGTTTAATCAAAATACCAACAACAGTCGTATCGTGGGGGTCCAGTGTTGCATCTATTTCATCAATCATGTTATAAACTAGTAACATATGCTTGTTGAATAAGTTTCTTAACACTTCTATGATCGGCTTGTTATATTCTCTAGGAATAATAGCTGCCAGTCCACTATTGACCAATACAAGATTGTGAATGTGAGAACACTTCCTAAATACTAGGTCCACATGTCCCTAAGGTGCATAAAGGATTCTCCAAGACTAGAATGTTGATTTACCGGAATTGTAATGAAGTCGCATATAATTTAGTCAAATATAATCCTTTAGTCAGATCCCGTCATTAATTTTGTTTACTTTACATGGAAGTTTATGTTGCATACGAAGGACCATGTAAAAACTTTTGGTGACAGGTTGAGATACCGGATGGCATTCAATGAGCCATGGGTTGTTGTTGCTCTTGGTTATTTTATTTTTTTTACACATGGTGAATCGGTAATTCTTTAGAGTAATCTAGGGGAGACCCAAGATCAATCTTCATGGTCGCCAATATAACACCAGGATATATCCAACAGCCTACAAGTCAGATATACTAGATCTTATGATTCAGCAAGAGCCGAGACCCTTAGGGAAAGGGGGAGCCTACTCCTTGAGCCAAGATCATAGCAAGCTACATACTCAATGAGATTTGAACTGTGGTCTCTTGGGTTTCAGCCAAAGAAACTTTCCGTCAAACCACACATCACTGTATGTTGTTGCTCTTGGTTATTAAAATGACATTTTTGTTTGTGGAAGGTGCTTTGCTCCATTTGGGAACTGTGTGGTAGGAAATTTTGAAATTGTGGTTTTTATTTTCTTTGACATTGGCAGGGATTTATTTTTTCTTTTTGTTAATGTTAATAATCAGTTATAAATCAAACCCATGGAAATTGTTGGCCATAGATGAATAATTATTTAATATTCTTTTAAAATATCTCATACTAAAATATATAAAAAAAAAAGTGAAAAGAACATATATACATAATAGAAATTATTATTTTTTAATAAAAAAAATAAAAGTAAATTGTAGAATTATTTATATTAATTATTTTATTAAATTTAAAGATTTCAATTTCAGTCATAAATAGAATATTTCAATGTCCATAGTAAGTAAAAATTTTCAATATCCATTTTACATACTTTCTCACACACACACAAATATTTCTTATAATAAAAAAATTTCAATAATGTTTTGCACATAAAGGAGATGTGTAGTTCATTCAATATTCAACATGGAATTAACAAGTGCCATATAAAATCAAACAAAAATAATAAATTTCAATATTTACCTTTAGTAAAATAATTTTATCTCAACTTCTTCTTCTACTTCTTCTTCTTCTTCTTTTCTTTTCTCTTCTTCTTCTTTTCTTTTCTCTTTTTTTTTCCCCTCGGGTTGTCCTAGAGTATGAGCTAAAGTTTCTTTAGTTTGGCTAATAGCTCATCTTCCTTTGATGCAAGGAAATATGTTAATAGCCCAAGACTTAGAGGCATCTAGTAGGAGTGGAAGTCTACCCCCTATAGACCACCAACAAGTTATTCTCGATGGTGTGGTTTTCCTTGAATAACAATGATAAGTCAACATGCATTCATGGGTAGTACCTACTTACGATTGCCTTTACTCTTGGCTTAACAACCACGTTATGATAAGATTTCTTATTCTTTAATATATATGTGTGAGTGGGGTTTGGTGGTATGGGAAGGGGAAGAGAGAGATATTGGAATTGACACCTCACAATTAAAAAAATTAGTAATTTTTTTTACTATGGGATATATATATATATATGTATGTATGTATGTGTGTATGTATGTATGTACACATACATACATACATACATACATACATACATACATACATACATATCTATATATATATATATGTGTGTGTGTGTGTGTGTGTGTGTGTGTATGTATGTATGTATTGCAGTTGAAATTTGAGGGAAGGTGGGCCGAAGTGAGATTATAGGGTTCTTAGGGTATGCTTACTATGTGATTACTGTTCGGCTACCATTGTTTGGTAGGGGAATGCTTCTTCCATCAAGGTTGGGTTTCATATCCTAGAGGAATTCTCATGATTTGTCTATGAATTTGTCAAACAAGGGCTTCATGATAGGTTTATGGAGGAATTCCCCCCCCCCCCCCATCGCAGCAGGGTTCGAGGACCCTCCAAGAGTGAAATCATTGTCTTCCAAGGCTGGGATTTGTTCTATCGGAGTATAACATGATGGGTGCCCACTAAAAGGTTTTTTTGGAGCTTCGTTTTCCCTTTGTTATGATTAATAAATTGTGCTTTGTCTCATGGGTGATGGAGCCACTGGTGGCCTCATATCTGGTGCCAAAACGGATGAATTACCCATAGAAAGATATCATTCTCCCTTTGGGATTTACACATCTTGTGCCTTAGGATTCCTTGGAGAAGAAAAAATTTCATATTTTAATAAAGAATATATGTGGTAAATTATATCTTCTCTAGGCTATAAGCTCTTCCTTTGTATCCTTTTGTTGACAGTGCTAGACCTGCCAACATTTAGGTGATCTCCCTGATATGAAGTCCAAACTAGACCTCACACCATTTGGAGTAGGAGTCCCAATAGTTGGGTGTTAATGATATGCCTTGGTTGCAAATACACATAGAGCGGTGCATGATGTCTTTGGTGAGAACAAGTGTAGAAATTATATACAAGATGCATGTATATATCTAGATTCTCCTGATCTAACAATATTTATCTTCTTGCTAAATACAGAATCCTTCCACTGTTAATATTTTACGGAAATTTAAACATCGATTGCAAACACATGAAGCAATAAAAAAAATCACACATAACACAGTTGTTTAACGGGAAAGCCTAAAGCTAAAAACCCCAACTATCATATATTGTGTATCATGGAGATCATGTAACAATCTCATACAAATCTTAGTACATCAAGCTCTTAGTACAATATAATCGTCACACACTATCTGAAGAAATTTGCAAAATCCATGCACTGATTTCTACCCCCTAATAGCCTTTCCTCCACTGTGCAATCCCTGCTGAAGAAGACCCCTGAATGAATTTGAATTGGCCTTGCCTTGACTGCGCAATCCTCATCGGCAACTCCAATGTGTGTGTGATACAATCAATGCATCACTATAGTCACAACGGATAGTCCATCTCACCCTTTCACCTATCTCTCCACTAGGTCTCCACTGGAACTGACATGCACTATAGATAACTGTTGTATTTGTTCAGTTGATTAGTGAGTTATTATTTATGAATTAATTAACTAATTTATTCACTCCACTCTCACCAGTGTATCATTCAATTAGACTAGATACAACTAGCTCAACTGAGTTTAACTCAGTTTAACTAAGTTAAACTAAATAACAACTCCATGAACTACTCTTCCAACTCTGTCATAACTTTGCCACTTCAGTTCTAACTGAGTCCTCCATGCATGAACCACCAGTAAACCCTAAGAATTGTGTAATTCCTTCAGCCCACTGATTTTCCAAATCTGTTCACTGAAATAAAGTGCTCCAAGAGAATAAGTTGATGTTTATTGTTTCATTATTATTAAGGGCTAATAATAATCGACATGCATCTATTTTTAGATCGACGATCTATAAATAGACTTTGCCCAATATTCTAAAAATAGAATTTCATCTATTTTTCACATTTGACCAACCATCTACAAATAACATCTTGCAACTTATAGAATATGCTCACCATGTCTAAATATAGACATAAACCTAAAAATAGTCTGCGGGCCCCACCTAGTGAGGGTGCTTAATTTTCACTAGGATCATCATCTTGTTGAATCTCAATACTCCCTCTCAACAAGATAGGGATTATCCTTCACCCCGATCCTACCTCTATGGTATTCGAATTTTCTCCTGGTGAGCGCCTTCGTCAGAATAAATCTTGATCTTTGATAAGGAATGTCTTGAAGCTTCTTTAAACATGATCATCTCCTTTTCAAAATCTAAATTATGATGATAGGATATTAATATGTTTTATATCTATCATGAAACACATGATTAATCATGAGTTTAATACAAATACGATTATTACAATTGAAAGGTATAGGATCTAAGTAATGAATCGAACAAGCTGACAGGATCTTCCTCATCACCGCAACCTCACATGCAGCTTGACTTGCTGCCATGTATTCTGCTTCTGTTGAACTGAGTGTCATGGATCTTTGTTTCCTACTATACCAAGAAACTGCTATAGATCCGATACTGAAAAACCCTCCTGATGTGCTCTTTTTGTCTGTTGGGTTGCCTGCCCAATCTGCATCTATGAAGCCATGCAAATTCACCTCATCCGTCTGTCTGTACCATAAGCCTTACTCAAATGTGCCCTTGAGATACCTTAGGACATGCTTTCCTGCCTTCCAAAAGAGCTTGGTAGGCTTAATCATCGCTTCTGAAAGCTGATTCACCACATAGCATATGTTCGGTCTTGTATTAACTAAATACATGAGCGAACCGACCAACTGTCGATAAACAGTGGCATCCACTACCTCTGCCGATGTAGCATCCTCTTTCCTCCAATTTTCTGGAAGAGGAGTATCAATAGGCTTGCAGCCTTGCATGTGAAAATTCTCCAGTATCTCCCGGGCATACTTGCCTTGAGACACAAACAATTCACCTTCCGCTGCCATATTTCCAATCCAAGGAAATAATGAAGGAGACCCAAATCCTTCATCTCAAACTCCTTTGCAAGATCTGCGTTGCATGAGTGTATCAACTGCTCATCACCCGTTAGTATTAAATCATAAACATAAAGAACAATGATTAAAATCTTACCCTCCACCACAATTTGGTACAGGTTTGCATCCGCCTCACTCTTGGTGAAACCAAATCCGGTGAAATAGCTGTCGATATGAGTGTACCAAGCATGAGGTGCTTGTTTCAGCCCATACAACGCTCTTTTGAGTCTGCACACATGTGACTCACTACTGAATATTTCGAATCCTTTAGGCTGCTCAATATACACTTCTTCGTCAATGATTCCATCAAGGAATGCAGTCTTCACATCCATCTGATGAATGTGCCAATCCATCTCGGCTGAGAGAGAGAGGATGGTCCTTATGGAAGAATACCGTGCGACAGGTGCAAAGGTTTCTTCATAATCAATCCCCTCGATCTGTGAGAAGCCCCAGGAAAAAAATCTTGCCTTATACTTCTCGACGCTCCCATCAGAAACTTGCTTTACCTTGTAGATCCATCTTGATCCTACAACTGATTTAGCCGCTGACCTTGGAACTATCTCCCAAGCACTGTTTCTGACAATGGAGTCATACTCCTCCACCATGGCATCTACCCATGTGGGCTCCTGCGCTGCTTCTTCAAAAGAAGATGGCTCTGTCATGACACACTTGCTCATAAGAGCCATGTATCCAGTAAATCGGTTAGGTGTCTGTCTCTATCTACGGTGTGATGTAGGGACTCCTACATTCTTTGCCGCATCAAGCTTCAGTCTCTCAGCTTCTGTTGTAGGCTTTCTGCCTTTTCTGATGTTTGGTTCTACATGAGTGGACTCTTCTACTCCATGAATCTCCTCCCATGGCTGATCCACATCTAGAGGCTCATCTTTGGGAACAAGAAGTTCCTCTTCTGCATGCAAGTGTAACTCCCTCTCAAGCGACAACTTCATGGCTTTCACCTCATTGAATTTTATATCCCGTCGCACCACAGTGATCCAACTGTTTGGAAAATACACACAATAATTATGGGGTGTTTCTATGTACCCCACAAATATCCCAACTTCTGCAGTCTGCTCCAGCTTCTTCCTGGCGTCCTTTGTCACATGAATGTAAATAGATGAGCCAAAAATCTTCAAATGAGAAATATCATGCTTCTTACCAGTAAAAGCTTCTTCAGGTTTACTCATGCCAAGTACTCTATGAGGACAATGGTTTTACACATAAACCATGTTGCATGCTTCCACCCACAAGTGCATTGGTAGGCGCTGGTCATGCAGCATAGCTCGTGCAACACCCATGATCATTCTGTTATTCCTCTCCGCGACCCCATTTTTCTATGGATTATGAGGCGCTATGAGTCCTCTTCAAATTCCTTCTTTGCTACAGAAGTCTTTGAATTCACCCGAGATATATTCACCACCATTATCACTCCGTAGAGCTTTCACTTGCTTCCCCAACTCCTTCTCCACCAATGCTTTAAACTCACAGAACTTTGAGTATGTTTCGCTCTTCTTCTGCATGAAGAAGATCTAGCATATACGAGAATAGTAATTAACACATATAACATAATACCTGTGTTTTGTTGTTGAAGCAACCGAGAAAGGTCCACACACGTCTGTGTGAATTCTCTACAAGATCACCAAAGCATGGTTCTCCTTCTCATGAAAGGTGGTCTTCACAAACTTACCCATAGTACATCCCTTGCACTAATCTGACTGCGCAAGAGTACCCTTGGGAAGTCCAGTAGAAATCTGCTGCAAAATCTTCAAGGCGCCATGGTGAAGATGGCCCAATCTCTTGTGCCATAATTCGCCCTCATCCCGGCTCACCACTTCTTCTGATTTTCCCATCATTGCAACACAACCATCTACCTCCAACTTGTAGAGATTCTTAACTCAAATCCTTATCCTCTTGGTTTGACCTGTTGTTTTATGTCACAGGAAAGCTTTTCCATCACTAAAAACAATGTCATAACCTTTTTCTTCCAACATTGCGACCGAGACCAAGTTCTTCTTCATACCTGGAACATGCATGACATCTTTCAACATAAATGGTTTACCTAAATCCCTCTCAAAGGTGATAGTACCCATGTCGGTCGCACTGTATCTACCATCGTCGCCCATATCTATATGCATTTGGAGATCCTTCTCCTCCAAGTCACTAAACAACTCTTTGTCTCTCGTGATATGGAAAGACGCACCACTATCAAGATACCACACTGATCCCATTGCGCTTAAAGCCAAGCATGAGATCAAAAAGAAATCAAGTTCAAATTGCGAGGCTAAGGCCTCTCTAGTTGCAGCTCCAGCAGCCTTCTTGTTCTTCTTCTTCTATGGGCAGTTAGTGGCGAAATGACCATGTTTGTGACAGTGAAAACACTTCACTTTGGAAAAATCCTGCTTCTTGCCTTTAGCTTCGGATTTTGAAGGGAGTTTATTCCCCTTCCATTTCCTTGCTTTGGCAGCCAAAGCGCAATTCTCTTCATCATCATTCTTCGATGAAGAGCCATCCCTGGTACTTTGCCTTATCTCCTCTTGCACAAGATCCGACCAAAGTTGCTCCCAACCCGGCAGTTTCTCTCGTCCATTGACAGAGTCTTCGTAGCTATGCCAACTCTTCGGAAGCCCAAGGAGAATCAAGATCACCAAGTCTTAATCATCAACAATAATCCCACACTTCCCAGTTCATCCCTACAATGGACAAACTTCGTGAGATATTTTGGAATACTTTCGCCCTTCTCCATTTTTATTTTTCTAAGCTTATCTTTCAGCGCCAACTTCCTCTAGTTGCTACTGCTTTGGAACAAATCTGTCAAAGCCTTCCACTTTGAAAATGGAGTGGCTTTCCCATGAAGTATTGACACAATATGGTCCTTCACACCTTCCAACATAATTATTCTTGTCTTTGCTACCTTCTTTTGCTATGCGTCAAGTACTGCAGCATCGCTAGAAGTAGGCTTAGGACCATCGTTGTCGATGAACTCCTTCAGTCCATTATCTTCAAGCACCGCCTCCATCCTATCCTTCCAGGCTATGTAATTCAAGATACCCTCAAGGGCATACTCCAATCACAACCCATTGAAAGACATTTCAATGAATACTCAACTGTTGAACCAAGAAATTTCTGTAGCAAATTCGAATTGTCCACCAGCACAAACTCAACAATTCTTCACAATTTCAATCTTCAAGAATTAACGTTGCTCCGATACCATGTATAAAATTATATACAGGATGCATGTATATATCCAGATTCTCCTGATCTAAAAATATTTATCTTCTTGCTAAATACAGAATCCTTCCACTGTTAATATTTTGCAGAAATTTAAACATCGATTGCAAACACATGAAGCAATAAAAAAAATCGCACATAAAAACAATTGTTTAACGGGAAATACTGAAGCTAAAAACCCCAACTATCATATATTATGTATCATGGAGAGCATGTAACAATCTCATACAAAGATTAGTACATCAAGTTCTCAGTATAATACAATCGTCACACACTATCTGAAGAAATCTACAAAATCCATGCACTGATTTCTGCCCCCTGATAGCCTTGGCTCCATTACGTAATCCTTGTTGAAGACCCCTTAATGAATTCGAATTGGCCTTGCCTTGAATGTGCAATCATCATTGGAAATTCCAATTTGTGTGTGATGCAATCAATGCATTACTATAGTCACAACGGATAGTCCATCTCACCCTTTCACCTATCTCTCCACTGGGTCTCCATTGGAACTGACATGCACTGTAATTAACTGCTGTATTTGTTCAGTTGATTAGTGAGTTATTATTTGTGAATTAATTAACTAATTTATTCACTCCGATCTCACTAGTCTATCATTCAGTTAGATTAGATACAACTAGCTCAACTGAGTTTAACTCACTTTAACTGAGTTAAATTGAATAACAACTCCATGAAGTACTCTTCCAACTCTGTCATAACTTTGCCACTTCAATTCTAACTGAGTCCTCCATGCATGAACCACCAGTAAACCTTAGGAATTGCGTAATTTCTTCAGCCTACTGATTTTCCAAATCTTTTCATTGAAATAAAGTGCTCCAAGAGAATAAGTTGATGTTTATTATCTCATTATTATTAAGGGCTAATAATAATCGACATGCATCTATTTTTAGATCGACGGTCTATAAATAAAATTTGCCCAATATTCTAAAAATAGAATTTCATATATTTTTCACATTTGACCAACCATCTACAAATATCATCCTGCAACTTATTGAATATGCTCACCATGTCTAAAAATAGAAATACACCTAAAAATAGCCTGCGGGCCCCACCTAGTGAGGGTGCTTAATTTTCACTAGGATCATCATCTTGTTGAATCTCAACAAAAAGTTTGTGACCCTACGGAAATTCAAGTGTGATGCATGGAGGTTCCAACATAGGAAGGGAAAATGAAGTGCACCCCTTAGAAGCCTGTAATAGTACGCTGCTTGGAAGGAACACACAAGCATAATGACATTGCACAAACTAACATGCAGAATATTCCACAGGTTAAGGTGACAAATTAATACAACAACACTCATCCAAAAAGATTCATACAAATGCAAATGAAATGGTTCATAAGCATATGTGTAAGTTAAATAACATACATTGCAAATACAACAAGAATAGTCCTAATATATTCAAAACACATGCATGAAATTGTGTCGGCTCTGAGTTTTATTAAAAGTGAAATTTCCAATCATACATACACCATTGATGAACCACTTGCCCCGATAGTGGAACGTGAAGTCAACAACACCTACTCCTCCAAAGAAGTATACTCCCTCTATGCTATGGAGAAGCCAAGGCTCTCAAAAAACTCCCAAGCTCTTCCTAAGCCTAAGCGTAGCCAAAATATTGGCTCCCAAAATCTTGTTACATGAGTTATGAGGATATATTTATAACTAAGGGGGGACTCTTCACATGCCCCTTTGTGACTCTTGGAGTCCCCTCATGAATATTCAACTTCTTTATAAAATGACTCATTGCATTATGACTCTTCAAATTCCAATATAGACACTTGGAATTTCACTTTTATAAATAATTAAAAATAATATTACATTTTCCACTCGTACTCATATGAGACAAAATAGGGTAGAGACAACTTGACAACCTAACAAGACAAAACACTATGATGCTTGAGTTTGGGAAAACTCTAGCTCAACAAATTCTTCTTGATGATTCTTGGTCACATATTGATGCCAAGCTTGGTACTATGTGATAAAATCCACAAACTGTGTGATGGTGTCTGGCTAGAAGCAGAATCTAGCCTCCATAGAATCTAGGTACAATGATTTGGAGCCAGTATTAACTTATTTCTCAAGTAAGAGAAAAATTGTTCTAATCAGGACTGAACCACCAATGTAGTTCTACATGTTTTGTCTATTCAGCTACAAATCCTCATTGGTGGAAATATGTCTCAGTTGCTCCAAGTACTCTTCGATCTCCTGCATAACTTGATGTTTTCTTTTATCTTCGATGAGTGAGCCAACTGATGGGATCTTGTGAATTCTTGCCATGAAATCCAAAATGTTGTACAATTGTACATATGAGGCTTGAATATTCCCAAAGAACGAGGTGAGTTGCTTCTTGCTTTGGATCAACATTCGAACTCATGTTTTCTCTATCTCTGCTTGCGGCTTCATTTTCTTTACCAAGGTAAGTGGTGCCACTTTGTATCACAATGTCCATTCTTACACGGTGATGATGGCAGATTGCACATTCTTAAGAGTTTTGATCAATTATTTTCTTTGTTGCTGCAAGTTATGCAAGCAGACAATTGCCTTATGTACAATTATGAGCTCCTCATACAGGTCCTGCATGGTATCTCCAAGTGTTGATACTTCACCAAGTATCGTTGCTATAATTTACTCCAAGTAGACCTATGTGAAATTTGTGTTCTTTTTTGTTGCGTGAATTTGTTTTATATCTTTCCAGGAAACCTATAAGTTCTATACCAATTGCTTATTCTTGACCATCAAATACTGTGTTTGATCTCACTGCACCTACGAAGGAAAATTTAACTTCTACAATGGCATTTGGATTCCTGCTGGTGTTCGCTACTATCACCCTTTCTCTAATGAGTGTAGGTGATGCATGATCATCTGGAAAATGATTTATCCATTATTGTACAATCCTCTTCTGGATTTATCATATGACAGGTTGTACATATCCATAATCCGATCATCATCAAGAGGAACTATGTCCCCTTCCTCGCTCGAGGCTAACTCTGCGGCTGGAGGTGGTAGAGACTGAATGATGACTTGTGATGCGCTGGCCATCAAGTCAACATATTCATCCTGCCACTCTGGTTGCAAAACCATGTATGCAACTTCAATTAAGTCTTCAATCCGCTGAGCAAGCTCCCGATCTTACATATGTTCGCTCTCCTCTTCTATTGTTGGTTGGTTTTTTTCTTGCTCTTCAACTTGAATCAACGTTGTTTCTTCCTCTGTTATGCCTTGTCTTTCTTCTTCCTCCTACTTCCACTTCTCCTCGTATTCTCTCCTCCTTTATTCCCGTTCTTCCCTCAGTTCTTTTTCTGCTTTCCACGGGCTTAGTTATGCTTCCTGCAAGCTTTTCTTTTCTCTCTTCCTCTGCTCTACTCTCTGTATCCTTTTTTTCCTCTTTTCTTCTGCTTCCAAAGTTGTTTTCATAAGTATTGGATCTACTTTTATCTTGTAGCTTTGTTCTCCCTCTGCACTTTCAATAACCGTTCTCTTTCCCTTATCTTGTACCAGGTTGTTTCCTTCTGCTGCTACTTCTTCTAGAGTTTCTTCCATCTACATAGCACCCTATGAATTCCCTGCTATATCGACTGACTCGCGGGGTCTGGAGGAATTGTAAAAATTCTTATCTGGATCCTCCTCTGGCTAATGAAATGCCTTGCTGACCCAATTGTAGTGGTTTCTCGCACAATGGTCTTTGAAAATCCTCCTCAGATCATACATATTAAAGTCTTTCATATCGAACTCAAACTTTCCTATGGCTTTTGCTTCGATATATGCAAACTTGAGATTCTTAATATCGTATAGTATGATCTACAAAGGAAGAGTAGGCCATGGTGCTTTCTTCTTCTTGTGAAATGCCGTTGAAAACCCCGTGGAGAGATGATATGACACTTCTTGCATGAAAATATTGTCAGTGGCATACCTTAGCAAAAGATGCGGTGAATTATGTCTGTCAAACATTCTAAGAAGTGTGTCATCTAGTAAGGAAAACTAATCTGTGATCTCTAAAATTTCCTCCATTGCTCCTTGTGACATGCAAGGTGGGTCTTCTTCAAAGATAAGCTTGTATATCGAAATGATGAAATGATCAGTTAGTTGTTCTATAACTCCTCTATGGCTGCAATCCGAAAGCAGCTTACAATAAATATGCACTACATTTTCTCATGGTGTCCATGTCCAGTTCATGCCAGGAAACTGATTATGTGCACACATTGCATCTAGTAAATATGAAAACATATAAAACCTTTGCTTGATAGCCCTTGGTAGGATCCTGGGCTTGTGCTACATGGGCTCTCAACTGATGAGCCAAAAAATCTAACCATTTGAACGGCTTCCCATCATTCACCACCTGGTTTGATAAGATTTCCCACCCTTTAGGAAAGGTCTTTGTGCTCTGCTGACGTTAGATTCTACAAGCCAAGATAACCAAGAGCTCGTAGGCCTTCCTGAGAGACTTTGTCTTGTATGAATGAGTGGGTGTCTTTCGAAACTTCGATGGATATCTCACCCAAACATTGACAATATCTTTTGTGCTCATATAGTTTTGGGTGGCATAGAAGTATGAGTTCATGAGCTTTACTAGCTCGGGAACATGATACATGCACTAATAATATTCTTCTAGAAAAGTAGCAAGATTTTGTCTGCTAGTGTTTCTCAATGTCATGGTCTTCTCATCAATGTGTGAAACAATCCAGTCGATGACATATGCACATGGGAAGACTAGATATCTACTTGCAACCCTGTGTAGTCCTGACTTCCGGATGCTAAAATAAACCTTCATGTCCTCTAGAACTGCCTCAAGGCTCTTTGTTGAAAGAGCTTCATTAACTTGCTACCATGTTAGTGTTGACTCCTTTTCTATAAACAATTAAGTGTCCGCATATACTGGAAAGTCTACTGGCACTTGTTGAACTTCTTCCCCAGTACTGCTTTGAATGGTATCTTTTGAAGAAACTCTCTTTGGTACCATTGTAACAATGATTGGTGGAGAGAATTTCTCAACAACTTTGGTACCTGTGGGAAAGAAAAGACACTCATGGCAAGCAAACATCAGTCTTTAGACAATCTACTTTCAAGGCATGATCAAGCAGCAAACCAGGAAACTAAAGAGAAGGATTGCACAATTTTCATCAACAAGGGAAACTGGATAAGTGTGGGAACTACGCATTGCGTAGTCCCAATAGCCAAGGATGAAGTTTGAGGCTTGAGACCGCGCAATGCGCAGTTCAACTTAGAAAATGGATTGGGAGAGATTGCGCATTGCGCAGTATCAGTAGCCAAGGAGGCATACTAAGCTCGAGAACTACACAATGCATAGTTGGGCCAGATTTTAGTGTGCACTGCACAGTTCCAGAGGCCAAGCTCTTAGCTTGAGCCTTAGGATTGTGCAGTGCCCAACTGGGAAAAGTGAAAATCAGCCAAGGGAATTACATATTTGATCAATGGAGGTGTGAAAAATGAGTAGATCTAAGTTATGGTGTGAGATTTTGTGCAGATATTGCTAATTTTAAATGAATCAATGTAGATCAAGTGCATAAAATGAACAAGCAAGAAGAAAGTTAAATCGGCGAGGAGAGTCATTGCAATGATGACCATCGGTGCAAAAACAAAGAAACCAATGTGTCACTTGTGAAAGTAAAAAAAACAACTTGAAACAACACTTCTGCAAGCTAAAACAAGTTAAAAATCTAGTAACCATGAAGGGGAAGAAGAAAAACAATACTCACACAAGAAAAATGATAAAAAGCAATAGAAAAAATGACAAAAGGCAAAAAAAGCGAAACTCACCCGGAAAAGTGATGACAACCACACCAAAGGTTCCTTGATCTCCTTGAGAACGTTAGAGCTCCAAGATCGAATGTGAAAATGATCTCTAGAGGCATCAATTAAATATATTTGAGAAAATAAGGGTTTATGACGCACATGCTTAAAACCGAGGAGAAAACGACAATTGGCAGAAGTTTCTAAAAATAGAAAGTATGCCTCCCTTGAGAAACTAAAAGTAGATCCTTATTTTTACCGATACCTTTTGCTTTTAGCTTTTTATTTTATTTTATGTTTTTTTAGGAAACTTTCCATGCATAGTGCGGGGAAAGATTGCGCAATTTGGGGAAATGGGCAACTTTCTGGCTTAATGCATTGCACAATTTTTGAGCTCAAGGGAAATATTGCACAATTTTTGGGCTCATTGTTGGGTTTCCATCCATGAATGTGCGGTTTCTGAGCTCAATTGATATGATGGGAATAATAGTGTTTATTGTGCTAAGATCCAATTCAGAATATAAATAAGGTTCTTGAGAATTATGAGGTAAATTGCAAGTTTTTCATGAGGTTTATGTGTTTTTATGTGAATTTCTTGAGAAAATTAACATAAAAAAAAACATTGAACAACAAAATCTAACAGATATGATCATCGTCATAAATAGTAATACAACAACACATGATGAAGGAGTTCACCCCGCCCAGACTACATCTTCTTGGTCTAGCTTCTAATGGATTGGCCCTCTACTATTATGCTGAAAAGTGTGATTACATATGTTTACAATGCTCAAGCAGCTCTGAAACCTATTCCATCAGCTCTAGAATGCCCAAAATTTCCCGTGTAGCATATTTCTACATCGAATTTAGTCCAAAACTGATCAAGTTATGATCTCCCCTAGTTCCTCCACTATTCGTTCTACAAAACCCCCAAAATTTGGCACCGAACCCACAATTTCGCCCCCAAAAGCGCTAACAAAGTGCCAATTCCACCAAAAACTAGGCTAAATTGTTGGGGCATTAATTTTCCCAAAAAATCCTAAAATTCAATTAATTAACCATAACACATATGGTTTAACAAATAGATTTTATATTAAAAATCTGCGTTGTTTGGTTACCGCAGCTTGGATGGTCACATGGGCGGCATAGAATGTTACGGTTACGGTTATGGACCATTGGAGGGGGCGGGGAGGGGGGACAGGCTAGCTTCCCGCCCATGGTCCCACATCTGACGGTGACTAGGGCTAGGGCTAGACCCCAACCCCCTACCCTTGTGGTGGAAACATCATGACAGTAAAACTATGCGGAAACCAATGTATAGTAAGGAACAAATGTAAAGGCATAATAGTAAAGCTATCCACTTATCACTTGGAGGTCACGGGTTCGACCACTACCCGCTCCATTTGGACTTGAGCCAATTTTGGTGGCCCCTGGTTGGGCCATGTGGTAGCTTGTTGTTGGCCACCAAAACAACCAATTAAAACACACCATTTCAAACCAATAACAAAGTGCCACTTGGCATGAGCTCTTTCACCCAAGAAAAACCATTAATCAAGTCAATATACATAGTCAACCTTCCACGTAGGCATGCCCAATTAGCTGTACGGACTACTGACTGGGCTGTCCTGCATTTTTTTTAAAATTTGTGTGTTTGACAAAGTGGACAAAACATGTTTATGGGAGCATGTAGAGTCGGTTTTCAACGAAACGAGTTGCGTCAAGTTTAGAACAACAGGATCTACACGGTGGTTTAGGTTTGACATAATTTTGACAACTTTCATTTTTGAGCATAATTTTGAGCACCCGATCACGCCTCCCCACTGGAAGGTTTTGGACCCCAAAATTTCTTTCATTACTGAACATGTGGATGAGAGTACAAACTCCTCACCCTTCCAGTCTCAATCCACTGGAATTTTTCTGAATTCATCAATTTGAACTTTTCATAAAAACTTGTCTTTTTCCTTGATTCTGAAGACCATGTCTTACTGTTGTAGATACCATCAAGTTGCAATTTCCCAAAATTTGCAGAACAACAAGTTGTCCTTGAAGAAACAAAAATTTTCCCACCTCAATCGTCAATCAAAGGAAACTTGAATAACTTGAAAACTTTCACTCCTCAAGCATTGTCGACATGGTGATTTTTAGCTTGTCTTGCCTTGTACTTGCGTCAACTTTTGACCAAGTGTTTTCTCCATTTCCATGTACCATTTTGAAACCCAAAATAAGTACTTGTGGAACCTATGCCTTCTTTTTCATCTTTATTTGGCATTTTTTCTTTAATTTTTGCACCATTCAACATCAATATCTTGTGTCCATCACTGTTCAACAATGATGTGGATTGCTGCAAATCTTTCACATCTTGTTTACCTCTTTTCAAAGGAAACATGTTAGAAACCTGAAACATATTATTACAAACATTAGCAACTTCAATGAAATCATCCTGTTCATTTTATGCATCTTCTTGAAAGGTCTCATTCAAAACATCACTATGCTTGAACATTAACAAAGCCAAATTTTGACTTGCATTCACTATTCTCTTCGTTTCTCCTTCATGTATAACAGACAAACTCATGTTCTTATTATGATCTCTAACCATGTACTCAATTCTCTCTTGAAAAAGTGGTACTTATCTCATTGCGATGAAATATTTCCCTCCTATCATAAAGATAAGGGCTTTCCAAAACAATACCTGAAATCTCAAGTGGAACTACATCAAGTTCAACTTCGTCAAGAAAGTTTGAATTGATTGCAAACCTTATGATGCACTCCCTTGTTACCTGCAAGTTCTTTCTTGCACATCCATCCTAAAGGATAAGTTCTTGGATGTGTAACAGTTTCTAGATTTAACCTCATAACTAACTCTTCAGAAATCAAATTGGCTTGAGAACCACTATCAAATAGTGTGTTTATTTTGGTATGATTTGAAACAACTCTAATATGAAAGAGTTCAATTCTTGTATCCTCATCTTGAGTTACATTAGAAGAAATTGAAGAACTAGTGCTTTCTATTTTCTTACCTTTCAAACCCATTTCTTTAATATTGGTTTCATCTCCTGAATCTGAACCTAAGTCATGTTCAATGATTGCAATTGTTTTCTCCTTCTCTTTGGTTTTAAGTTTGTCGGGCTTCAACTTTGGATGGAGTTGCCAACAATGGTCTTCATCATGGCCATTTTTTGAACAATTTTTACATGTGAGTTTCTCTTTCTCTAATTTAATAGAAACATTTTTCTTTCCTATTCCATTAAAATTACCCTTTCCTTTACCTTCATACTCAAGGAAACTATCACTTTTCTCATCTGCACTTGTTTCCCTCTTGCTTATAGATGTGTGGCTTGAACACAAACCTCATCTAATTTTGTTGGATTGAACATGAGAATAGTATGTCTAAGATAGCTATGAAAACCCTCAATATACTTTAACAAAGTGTCTTGAGTAGATAAATTAACACCCAAAACTATTGCTCTTCTCCTAAACTCTTGTGTATAATTTTGAACACTTTGTCCCTTTAGTTGTGTAAAATTATGCCTATCCATTATGGCTTTCTTTATATATGCTAGAGGGTAAAATTTCCTTCTAATTGTAGCAATGAAATCAAACCAAGAGATTGAGATCTTACCATGGTTTTTCGTCTCTTCTTGTGTCTTGGCTTCCCACCATACTAATGTTGCACCCTCCAATCTCAAGGAAGCTAGATGAATCTTTGTGTCAACATATTTAAGGTTTTGAATCCTGTAGTAGACCTCCAACTGATGAACCGAATTTTTAAGCTTCTCTGCATTCACTTCAACAATATACATAGGCAACTAAAATTTAATATCAAGTTTTATCAAGGATTTTTTGCGAATTCCTTTTGCGGTATGTTGATGAATATGAGTAAGGGTTGTAGTAGTGGAAGAGGATGAAGATGAGGGTGAAGATGGTGATGAGAATGGTGGTGGAGTAGATGGTGACTTATCATCGTTTCCATTACCTCCTCCCCCTGGAGAAGCCTCTCCTCTTGGAGGCCTGGAGCTTTCACCCTGCAACCTTGTATTCCTCTCTTCATAGAGGACCTTCACCATCTCTGTTATGTCAAAGAAAGCCTTCATAAAAGCCTTATCATCCTATGTCATGTTATCATTTCCCCCTTCATGAGACATGTTTACTAAAGCCTCAAGTACAATAGGAGGTGAATCTTGTGGTGTAAATATTGGCAACTGTGCCCTCCTTCTCCTTGCTCCAACTAGAGAACCTGCACCCACAAGCTTTCCTTATCCTCTCTTGAGGTTCAACCTTGTAAGCATTTAAACACTTGAAAAACAATTAAATCCTCCTTGCACAAGTAAACCTAGTGCTATGATACCAACTTGATCGAAATGGGAATATTAGTGTTTTTTGTGCTAAGGTCCAATTCAAAATATAAACAAAGTGCTTGAGAATTATGAGGTAAATTGCAAGTTTTTCATGATTTTTTGTGTGTTATTATGTGAATTTATTGAGAAAATTAACATAAAAAAACACTGAAAAACAACATCTAACAGACATGAACATCACCATAAATAGTAACACAACAACACATGATGAAGGAGTTCACCCTGCCTGGGCTACGTCTCCTTGGTCCAACTTCCAATGGCTTGGCCCCAATGATCAAACAACTCTTAAACATGTTCCATTATCTCTAGAATGCCCAAAAAATTTTATGTAGCCTCTTTCTTCTTCGAATTTGGTAAAAAACGGATCAAGTTATGATCTCCCCTAGTTCCTCCACTATTCGTTCTACAAAACCCTCAAAATCTGGCACCAAACCAGCAATTTTGCCCCCAAAAGCACTAATGGAGTGCCAATTCTGAAAAAAACTGGGTGAAATTATCGGGGAATTAATTTCCCTAATAATGCCTAAAAATTAACCATAACACATATGGTTTAACAAAAAAATATATATGAAAAATCTGTGCGGTTTGGTTAACCCACGGTCTTCACGACTTAGGTGGTCACATGGCTGGCATAGAATATTACAGTTATGGTTATGGATAGTTGGGGGTGGGGGGGGCTAGCTTCCTACCCATGGTCCCGCCTCCTGTGGTGACCAGGGCTGGGGCTAGACCCCGACCCCCTCTCCCCATGGCGGAAACATTATGACAATAAAACTATGAGGCAACCATCGTATAGTAAGGAAAAAATGTAATGGTGCAATGGTAAATCTCTAAGCTCATCGCTTGGAGGGCACGAGATCGATTGTCACCCGCTTTGCTTAGACTTGACCCAATTTTCGTGGCCCTCGGGCTATCACGTGGCGGCCCCTGGATGGGCCATGTGGCAGCTTGTGGTTGGCCACCAAAACAACCAATTAAAATGCACCATTTCAAACGAATAATAAAGTGCCACTTGGAACGAGCTCATTCACTGGAGGGTAAAAATTGATTAAGTCAACCTGCACAGTCACCTTGCCACGTAAGCATGCCTAGTCAGTTGTACGAACTGCTAACTGGGTTTTCCTACATTTTTTTTAAAAATTTGCATGTTTGAAAAAGTGGAAATAATGTGTTTCTAGGAGCATACAGAGTTAGTTTTCTGGGAAATGAGTTGTTCTAGATTCAAAGTGACGGTACATACGTAGTCGTTTAGGTTCCACATCATTCTGACAACTTACATTTTTTAGCATAATTTTGAGCACCTGATCACGCCTCCCCACTAGAAGCATTTGGACCCCAAAATATATTTCATTACTAAACATTTGGATGAGGGTACAACCCCCTCACCCTTCTAGTCTCAATCCACTAGAATTTTCCTGAATTATTTAATTTGGGCTTTTCATAAAAAATGATCTTTTTCCTTGATTCTGGAGGCCCTGTCTTACTGTTGTAGATACCATCATGCTGCAATTTCCCATAATTTGTAGAAAAAAAAGCTATCCTTGAATAAACAAACTTGTTCCCACCTCAGTCGTCAATCAAAGGAAACTTGAATAACTTGAAAACGTTCTCACCTCGAACATTGTCGACATGGTGATTTTTAGCTTGTCTTGCCTTGCACTTACATCGAATTTTTACCAAGTGTTTTCGTGATTTCCATTTACCATTTTACAACCCAAAATAAGTAATTGTGGAACCTATGCCTTCTTTGTCATCTTTCTTTGGCACTTTTTCTTTGATTTTTGCACCATTCAACACCAATATCTTGTTCCCATCACTGTTCAACAATGATGTGGACTGCTACAAATATTTCACATCTTGTTTACCTCTTTTCAAAGGAAACATGTTAGAGCCCCGAAACATCTTATTACAAACATTAGAAACTTCAAAGAAATCCTCTTGTTCATTTGATGCATCTTCTTGAAAGGTCTCATTCAAAACATCAATATGCTTGAACATTAACAAAGCCAAATTTTGACTTGCATTCACTATTCTCTTCATTTCTCCTGCATGTATAAGAGACAAACTCATATTATTATTATGCACTCTAACTATGTACTCAATTCCATTCAGATCATCAATGCAAAGCTGGCAGTCAATATTACACAATTCCAATCATCAAGGCTGGGCTTACCCTCATGGATTGCGCAGTTCTTGGAAGCACGCCTAGAACTACTTCAATATCAAGCTAGGAGGTTAGCTTGTGACTTAGAAAGATAAGTTAGGTGTGAAAACAAGTAAACACAAGCACAGATGAAAAGGATAAGTCTCATTCAAAGCATGAATACTTGATAGTAGTGCAAGATAAGTTCCTGTGAATAGAAGTTTAGCCTCCAAAATCGAAGCATAGGCAAAATTTTGGAAGGTGGTTGTAGCAGCTACAACTTCTTTTTAAAGAATATTATTGAGGATAAATGGGGGATTTCCTTCAATTTTCCAATGGTTACAGTATGAAGGGAATGTCCTCAAAGATTCATCACATATACAAGACTATACAATTAAAAGGAACTCAACTTTAGTTATGAAATCAAGGTTGAGAGGAGGAGCCCTTGGAACTAGTGCTTCTGGAACCAGAAATTCAAATGGTCCATCTTCCTCTTTCAAAGACACCATGAAATGGAAGTCACATTCCACAACAAAACTTATTCAAATAAATTGAGGTCCCTACATTGTAGATCATATGGAGAAACCACCAATCATGGAAGTTAACCTTTTGGAGGTAATTATCTCTTCATAGCTCTTCAATCCAAGGTGGTTATTTGTATGTTTAATTACTTTTGGCCTAAATCAGAAGCCTTTACACTAATGGTTTTTTTCCTCTTGGACACCAAAATGTTATATTTATTTATGCTCCAAAGTATTATTCATAGTATAATTTGATACATAGAAAGATTTGTATTTTTCTCTTATTGAAGGGCCATGGTTTTGGGGAAGAGCTAAGCTCTTTATTACTCCATGGTTTCCATACTTCAATGCAACAAATATGGTAGTCACAACATTACCAGTTTGGGTGAGACTCCCAAACCTCTCTCTTCCTTTTTGACACCATCAGGTCCTAGAGGGCATTGGAAATACTCTAGGAAAACACAAAAAGACAGACCTTGAAAGAAAAAAGAAAGGAATTTTTACCTTTTCCAGAATCTGTGTGGAGGTAGACCTTAGCAAAAGTTTACCATATCACATTATTTCGAAACATAAAAAAATTCAATGGTCCCAAGAATTATAAAACGAGAATACAACATTTCTATGTTGTCACTAATTTAAAATAGTACATTTATAGAACACATTGAACACATGTCCTTAAGCTAAAAGGAACCCAAAAAAATAAAAAGATGCACAAGCCAAAAGGATGGTGTTTTACGAAGCCACATCTCTTTGAAACATAAAAAGAAGAAAACATGAAGAATCTAATAGATGAAGGTGGGGGTACTTGGGATCATAATGAAAATGCTACACACCATCAGAGCGGGATAGGTTCAACAACAATTTAGGAGTCATATCATCAAATAAATATGATACACAAAGAGGATGGCATGGTGGGAACAAAGCATCTCCACATATCAGAAAGCTCAAATTCATACAAAGAGCATACTATAAAGACACTCCTGCTCGACATGGAAATGGTTCTGATGGACCTCAAAGAAGGGGGATGGAAAAAAATCCAAAAAAATAAAGGAAATAAGGGGAATATAAGTGATTTCTAAATTACATGATATTTCCCCCATGCATAATATTTCTATTTATCATTTTTAGAATTTTTTTCTTCTTCAGGGCCATTTGGCCACATTTTTGTAATTCTTATAACCATATGTAAATGTATTTTTTCCACCCAAGGATCTCAGAAGATTCTTGACGAACGCACACGTTAAGAGTGTATATACATAATGTATTTTATTTTCAATTATGAATGAAAGTATTGTTTTCTTCAAAAGGAAAAATATATATATATAAAGAAATTGAAAGTAAAAATTACGTGTGACATAAATATTTCGATGGTGTGTTTATTAGTATGGGGGAGAATTGTAATTCTTTGTGTTCAACATGTGACACATACAAACATAAAGAACTAGTGTAGATCCATCTTAACTTTAGATCTATCAGGCACTAATAGGGATCAATTCCATCAAAGTGAAACAATTTTTACATTGAAAAACATGAGAAATGGTTTTCACGTAGAGGTATTCAATCCCTCTTAGTGCATGATAGATCCAAATTTAAGATGAATCTTGGATAGTTATTCCCACCAACACCAAAAACATCAATGTTGATGCATGTCTTGGAACGCCTCAAAACCATTGACTACTTTCCACCCTTTCATAAATCCAATTGTTATATACGAATTCCAAATATTAGTCAAAATCATAACTTCTTGCAACCATGAAGTCATTCTCCTATAGATAAGAGGAGAATTTTCTCAATCACATGTATTTTCCTCTTTTCCATTGCTTCTGATCATTGCCATAATAATCCTTTAACTCAATGTGCTTGTAGAAGAGGAGTAATGTGTTTTGATATTGAAACTCAGAGAGGACTCTTGTTTCTAAATCCAAATTGTATTAAAATCCAATTTTCTTTTAAGAGTGTGATAGTTTTTATAAAGATAAGATCATTGCTAATTTGATATTGGTTTGAATGGATAAATGGTTGGCAAGGTTTTAGGTACAATACTTGGTTCCAAATCCTACATTTATGGTATCTTTGTTTTATGCTTGAGGTTTGTCATATTGCCTAGATATATTAAACTATACTTGGTTCCAAATCCTACATTTATGGTATCTTTGTTTTGTGCTTGAGATTTGTCATATTGCCTAGATATATTACACTATAACATGTTTCAGATGCTCTAATATCTTATGATTACCTATAAAATGGCTAAGAAGCATACATGTATCCTCCCTATAATTAATTTGGATGTGGATTGATATTCAAGATGAAAAAAGTTAAATACGACATGATTAAAATGAAACATCAATTAAAAGAAAAAATTAAATAATAATATCATTCGAAATGAAGTAAGCCTAATACCCATATAGGGCCTTCTTCCCTTTTTACCAAAAGCACTCCACCATTTATAAAATGTGTGGATTGTGATCAACTATTTGAATCCTCAAAGGACGATGATGGTGCCTTTTGTCATCATAGTCATGTTTGTGGATGGAAGGAGGAGTTTCTTCATATTGATATTGATGTAAATGTGTGTAGGATTTTAATGTTTAGTTTTGGTTGAAGTAGAAATCAAATATGTTGGCTTACTAAAGTAGCGAAAAAAAATATAAGAAATGTTTTCTTTTTATTTATTAAGTAATAACATAAACACTAAACATTTATAAGTAGATATATTTAGTTTTATTTGAAACTTCAAATTATTTGTGAGATTTAGAAGTTTCAATGTTTCCCTTTTCCTTGGTGGTCAACCATGTTGATTACGTAAAATATTGTCTTGCAGTTATGATCTTTTTATTCGAATATTTTTCTTCTTAGATATTGATTATTTGATGTAGAAAGTTTCCCATTATTTAATACATAAGAGTTTATTATCTTGTAGTAATTTTATGATATTGAAATTAAAGTCTTTTTATCTCAAAAGGTACAAGTAGTTGTATTTATTTTGCTAAACTCATCGAGAATTTGAACTTAGTTCTAATGGTTATCATAAGAATACGCATGCAACAAGAATGAGTTTCATTGGATATACTTGAATCCTTGCAAGGTGATAACATCACTTTTATTCATATTCCCCGCACTAATAAATGAGGAACTTAGGAATATAACTATGTAATTTAATCATACATTCAAGGTGTAACTGATCATGTGGGAAATCAACATTCAAATCCCTGGTAATGTCAACACACATCCAAAAAATGATTTCATCCACTTCTCTTATGTCAACTACAAAATAGGTAATCATGCATACCATGCACAATAATTGTAACTTCATAAAAACCATAAGAATTGGCAATGAAATATGATAGACACAAATCTTTATTTTTTTTATACAATGATTATGCTAAATGTAAAATGGTTTATGAAATGATTTATAAAACCTCTACTCATATTCCTATTAGCATTAATGGGTTTAGAAGATAGGTTTCCTTGTTCCTCCTTTGAGTGGGACATTATTTTTGTAGAGTGTAAACATGTCAATATCGCTCTTTCCATTTCCTTTGTGATGATTTTGACTCTTATCAGTCAACCTTACTTGATAGTGCTCTTAGCCACTACCATGTTAGTCCCAACTCCTTTTCCACTACTGGAATCCACATTCACATTTTCTATGTATGATTGAATCCCAAAGCCCTTAAATGTGGCTAAGGACTATATCTCCAATCACAACTACTCGATTAGATTGATGAGAGTTTCTTCTTCAATAACGACTCTACTGTAAAGATAACACAAGTTCAATCATACCATGTCTCATGTGTCCATAAACAATCCACTTTAGCATTTCATTTCACTTATTTTAAGAATATGTTAATTTATTTGTTGATGATTTATAAACAAATGAAAATTAATGAATAAAAGAATAATTAATATTACTAAAAAATAATAATAATGACAATAATAATGTAAGGGCACAAAAATAACAATAGTGGGATTTTATCGGGCACAATAATAACAATAGTGAACTTCTGTGGGACACAACAATAACGATATGAAGGCTACACTAATATTATAGGGACCTAACAATATATCATAAAATTATTTACAATTAAATTTTAACAAATTTTCACATCACAATAGGTAGGGATTAACTTAATCAAATTTTAAAATTTAAAATACTTAAATTAATTATTATTTCGTAACCTTAGATTACTATTATATAGTATGCACTAAAGGTTCAAAATAATAATTTCCCATAATATTGTACAATTATTTATTATTAAATGAATAATAAGTAGAGTATTAAATATTATTTTTTGACATATGGTTAATATATAAAATTATTATAAAACAATTTTTATGAATATTATAAAAGAATGATATATATATATTGTTAGTGTCCCATAATTTGGCAGATTGGTAGACCAAATGACAGGGTAACATGGAACCAGTCTTTGGAGTCCTAGGACCTAGCCTTCCTGGACTCAGAGAGGGCTCTCTCTATGGGTGCAAAGGATGTGTTCTTTTTTCTCTTAGGGTTTTGATTTTAGGCTAGTTGTTAAGTGTAGGGTTTTGTTGATTGTTTTGGTTAGTTGAGATGAACTGGTAGAATAAGTGGAGTGACAGGTCTTTAAATCATTGGGTTATGGAGTCAATAAAAGTCTAGGGTGTCTCAATAATGAATCAATGTGCAGTGCAAGGCCAATCTAGCAAGGTTAATGGATCCTTTAAGTTTATGAGTGAAGTGGGATGGACATCAAGTTGGTGAATAAGGTAAGGCAAAGGGCAATCAAGAATCCTTTGTAGAATACCTATGAAAAAGGAGGTCTTAAATATGATTAGCAAAAGATACTATGCATGAGCTAGGGAAAACCATTTACTCTATGATAATAGTTTAAACCAATAAATATCCAAGATAAACATGTTAGTGAAACATAGAGAGCATAAGAGCTTCTAACTTTAGTAAATTCACCTCCGGACTTTGGGAAAACATATAAGATCACAAATAAATCAAACTATGAAGAGGGAACTCCTAAACATCATAAATCAAACTACAAAGAACTCTGAAACAATTTTATAAGCATGGACAAAGGGCAAGATCGAACGAGACCTCTTTGACTTAACCTAGCAGACAATATTCCAAAGAAAGGTTCCAAGACAGAGTTTTAGACAGTCTCAAATAAGCAGGGCATACCGTGAATCATATTTGTTAACCAGCATATTAATCCGTACATGAAACAAAACAATCATAAGGAGGCTTGAAGAGAAGCTAAGAATTCTTCAAGCGCAGCCAGCTGAAGAAAACATTAAGGCTATAACAAATAGGAGGAATGAGGTGCCTCAAAGAGCATGTCTCAACCTATACTTTTCTGATTTAAAGCAACCAAGAAGGATGAAACATAATGATAACGAGAAAACATAAACAAATTAAAAAGACATCACCATTCACCAAGCTAAGGAATCCTGCAAACATGCCTCTCCATCATCAAGCCAAACAAGCCATTCATCAACTCCACACCACCAATTTCTTCTCCAAGCTCATAAAAACCATGTATTGCTCTCAAATCTCATCAAATGCCAACAAAATACATGAGGGCCTCATGCTCTATTTATGGAGCAAAGGAGGACTAAAACCCTAAATATGGTAGGAAAATATCAAATTCAACCATAAATGTCATTTATGGCCAAGAGACCATGCAAGGCCCAAGGCACATAATATCCTTAGAAATAAATGGCAAAATAACTATTTGCCCCTAATTATAGAGTGTTTTGCCTTAAAAAACTCAAAAATTTCATTTTGCAATAAATGAGTGTGTTTTGTTGAATTTTAGTCCAAAACACACTTAGATAGTTTCTATACGCAGCGCCACTTCAGTAGAAAATAGGGTCTTTTGTGACTAAGTGTTGGACCCCTTCCCGATGTCGGATTTGGCTCCGTGATGGCTTGTTGGAAAGCTTGATGAGTCTAATTTCCAAAAATTCTTGATTTTTCCTGAATGAGTGCCATTTTCCTGTCCAAAAATCCATTCTCCCAACACTTCTCTGTGCACAACGGCACCTCCAGTAGAAAATAGGCTCTGTTGTAGCCACGTTTTGGACCACTTCTCAATGTCGGATTTTGCTCCGTGATGGCTTGTTGGAAATCCTGATGAGTCTAATTTCTAGAGATGCTTGATTTTTCCTGAATGAGTTCCATTTTCTTATCTAAAATTCCATTCTCCCAATGCTTCTATGTGCGCAGCACCTTGCCTGAAAATGAGGCAGAAAGGTCAAAATTTTGGTGTTTTTTGACCTTTTGGGGGGTCAAAACTGCTCCAAATGATCTGAAATTTTGTGAGCATATTTGTGATGATGAGAGGAATAAAAAAATGTAAATTTTGCAAGCTAAGGATGCACCACATTTGTGCGTAGCGCCAAGGGTGATGCGCACAAAGGCCTCAAAATTTCAAAAACACAAAATTTTGTTCAATTTGGCCCAAAATTTGTGGAGAGGTCCCTCAAGAGGTCTTGGACACCTATTGAGAAGCCGCAGCCAAAAATCCAAGGCTACCATGCTTTTTTTTCTCTTTTAGGGTTTTTATCTCCATGAGGGACTCCTTCAGTTTGGCACAGGCAAGCTTGTTTTTCTTTGCATAAGACTTTGTCATCTTCCTTTGTAGGTTCAAACCATCATTTTCCTTCTTCAGCTTGGTATCTAGGTGAATTTTTTCCCTCTCAAGCCATGACTCCTTATCAAACTCTATGTCTCTGTCTTGCTGTTTAGCTTGGTCATCAGTTTGTGGTGCATCCATGTCAACATCACTGCCATTTTGATTCTTCATTTCATCCTCATTGTGACTATGATCCTCTTGACTGTCTTCTTTTCCTTTAATTTCTACCTCACTGTCCTCTTCCATGCTTTGTGCCTCAAGGCTAATTTCTTGCCCATCAATGTCAAGGGCATCACTGTTTTCTTACTCCTCAGACTCATCAACATCATTGTTTTCCTCATTTGATGCTTCAAGAGAAGAAGAAAGAGGTAAGTCTCCTTGTGGAGAAGGCATGGGTGGAGGTGATGGAACATGATCTCTGGGGGGTGATGGAGGAGTGGAGGTAAGTGGGTGTGAAGTGGAAGGAAAACTCTTCTCCCGACATAGTGACTGATTATGTCTTTGAACAAAATGGTTTTTAGCTTGTGAGAGCTTTAGGTCTAGGGAGGAAAAATGAGTGATGGTGAGGGAAAGCTTTAACAAATGGAGGAAAAATGGAAGAATTCAAGGAATGATTTCAGAGCTTGAAGGATGCCTAGCTTGTATTGAGTGTGTTTATATTAATGACAATTCTCCAACTGCTAAATTTTTCCCTAGACGGTTAAATGATGGTTTGCCATGAAGATTAGGGTTTTTAGCCAATTTATGTTATGGTTACTCTCCTTTGATTATAGATGAAAAAACATCACTTGGAGGGAAAATAAAGGTGACTGCCAACCTTTTTAACTTGTGAAAGAGCCTGGGGCAAAATTTGAGGAGCAAAAAACTAAATTTTGGCCACTTTTTGGCAACCCTGGCCAAATTTCCTCTGTGTGCAATGCCAATTTGTAGAAGGCATTTGGAGGCCTTCCCCGTGTCGGAATGAGCTCCGTGATATCTCATTGGAAATATTGTTGAGTCTACTTTCCAAAATTTCTTTTTTTTAAAAATTTGGTGTCCATTTACCTGTCCAAAAATGGATGTTCCCAACACTATTCAAAAAATGTTGAATGATGGTGCAGAAATGTAGAGTGCTGGTGCAGACAACTTTTGGAGGCCTTCCTTAACTCAAAATTGAGCTCATGATAGCTCATTGGAAATATATTCAAGTATAGTTGTATTTTGACTCATAAAGAAAGTCATTTTGACACTCCAGCTATGAGAAAATCTTATTTTCCCAAGGTCACTCCAGCAGTGCAGAAATTCTCCTGGGACACCTGTGTTTTTTATATTTCTCCCAAACCATGATAACTGTGTAAAATCCAAAGGAGGTTTTTCTTCTTGGACCTATATTGGACAAAAACCTCTCTCACTTTCGTTAAATTAATCTCTATTTGATCAGAAAAATAGTTTGAAGAAAAACTGGCCCTAGGTGTGACACATGGCTTGTCTCTTGGAATGAATTCTTGGAAAATGATGGAGGCATGATGTTTATGAGCTGGTATGGAATTATGATTGCTGACATGATCTGTCAAATGAATATTTTTCTCTTGTGCATCCTTTTCATATCAAACCCTAGCTTAGTTGGAAGAGGAAATTAGGGTTTGGTGTAGGGGATTTAGCACTGCCTTGCAGAGGGAGGGGAATGAAGGGGTTAAGGGTTGTCTAAATTCTTGGGGAAATTTTAGGGGATAGGGATAGATGTTAGAGAGTAGGAGAAAGTGGAATTTAAATAATTGAGTTAGGGGAAAGGTTCCAAAAGGGAAAAACACATGCCTAGTCTCAAAAAGTGTCAAATTGTAGTGATAGGCTAGGTTTTGTAGAAAAATGATGAGTTTGAGGGACAAGAGTGATGGGAAGTGTTTATGAAGCTATATTCAGGATAGGAGGAGTTGTAAGAGCATCAAGATACAAGCCTTATTGATGTTTAGCCATGGAGGTCATGAAACCAAGAAAAATGCCCTTAAAAACCCTAGATGGACAATGGAGGAGTTAGGCAAAAAAAAATAGAGGGTTGAGGCCAAAGGTGACACAACAAAGACAAAATGAGTGACATGAGCCCATGATGGGTCTATCTGGCATGGGTGAGCTGAGCTTGACATGATGGGATGATGAAATAGTGAAGAAATTATCTTAAGGATAATGAAGGTAGTGAGATTTCTAGAACTCACAATGTTCATGAACTTTGTTTCTAGAAATCTAGAATCGATACTTAGTCATCTTCAGATAGTGAAAATTATGGATGACTAACATATATATATATATATATATATATATATATAAGGGTTGGCTCAATTCAATCGAGTTCCCATTATTAAAGCACCTTGCTCATGGGAGGTCACGAGGTTAATTATCCTCGACTCTCTTGAGGTTAGGCTCTATTAATGAGATGGTGGGATGTGATTCCTTTCGGGTTGGCTCAATTCAATCGAGTTCCCATTATTAAAGCACCTTTCTCATGGGAGTTAACGAGGTCAATTCTCCTCGATTCTCTTGGGGTTAGGCTTTGTTAATGAGCTGGTGGTATGTGATTCCTTTCAATGCAAATGCCCAGATATTTTCCATTGACGTAGCAACCACCGACCTCTGGTGTCTGGTGTCCATGAGGATACAGGTGAAGGTGAAAATTCCTCATGGATGTTTTTGGCCCATCCTTGGAGGTCAAGAACTTCATGATCTAAAACCCCTTAGAGAATACAACATAACCAAGGATTCCCTGATTCATATTATAGAAAGAATTCAAGGTGGATCCAAAGGGGGGAGAATCTTCCTCAGCCATACCTAGATCCTTTAAGGATGCTCTAAAACCAGGGTCTTCCTAGAAAAACCATAAATATCTCTCTGGACCTACATTCATGGTGGAATAGAAAAATGAAACCCATTCTATCAAAGAGGATAATATTGCTTGAAAATTCATAGTCACATATTATGAATGACAAGCGAGTATATGTCATTTCAATGGTTTTTGGCCTACATCATCAACTCTTTGGGAGTGGGTAAATCAGAATTTGTCTTTGGATGTTGGGATAAAATTTTGCTCAAAATAATTTTTTGTTTTGTTTTCTCATAAGTTAGAAGAACAACAAAAGGTTTTTTACCAGGGACCATAGTTTTGGGGCCAATTTGACCTCTCCTTTCAACCTTGGTTTATGAATATTAATCCTTTCTCTATGTTGACTCTCGCAACTCAAGTATGGGTAAGGATGCCCAATTTTTTTATCCATATGACACATCCAACTATCTTAGAAGACTTGGAAAACTTACTAGGCCGCTTCATCAAAATTAACTATGATATGATTGCTAAAGGAATTACCACATATGTTCTCATATGTGTTGAAGTGGACCTCAAGAAAGGATTTCCAGAAAAAATTATCCTCAAATGGAGAGATATTGTTGTGAAACTAACTCCAAAAATAGAAGAAAAGAGATATCAACACCTTAGAAATAAGCCACTTCGAGGGGGCAACCTCCAATACATTACATGAATGAACAATTCTTGGATGATACAAATGACAAAACCTCCTTTCTATATATAGGATTCCATGGGGCCACAATGTAATCCTAGCCGACCTAACAATAATAATGTAAGGGCACAATAATAAAAATATGGGGGTTACAAGGGTACAACAATAACAATAAGGGGGGCTACACTAACATAATAAAGGACTACACTATTAATATAGGGACTTAACATGCCCCTCTCCTTCAAACAAGTGTTGTCCTCAACGCTTGATTATTTCTTGATGCTTCTGTATAAAATTCTCATCCTCCCATGTGGAATCTTCTACAGGAAAGTTCTTCCACTTGCTGAGATACTTTGAAATTGATCATACTTGTCGAGTTCTTATTTCTGTGACTGCTTCATAACCTCTTTCGATGTGATGTTGATATTCCTGTTGTTTCATTTGATTCTGCACCAAAGTTAGGTTATCCTTTGAGAGTTGGAGAACTTGCTGTTGATGCTCGATGTGATCTTCCACTAATTTATCATCCATATTAGCTATTATTTGATCCTTCAAACCATCCAACTTAGCCTCCATTTCTGCTTTTAAACCATCTATGTCATCTTCGGTTTCTCTTCGTAAGATCAAAATTTGTTGCACTTGGTACTGTAATTTTGATATCTCATACTGCAATTCTTCCTCTTCATGCGTCATAGTATAGATTTTTGAGGGCTTAATGGGTATGGAATTATTTTTTTGAGGCCTTTTAGAACCCAATATTGATAAAAATTCTAAAATATCCCCTTGGAATCACTTCAAACTTCTTTTTCAAACAAACGTTATGCAATTTTAAAAACCAAATACACACATTTTTCTTTCTTTTGAGAAGCTCGATATTGAAACTGAATTATATATGTGATTTCGGATCCTCAATAATTGAAATTTGGTTCTAAAATAGCCCTCTGAATCCTCTTTCGAATGCCACAGGTCTGACCTGATTTGGACTCTTCAAGGCTAAGTTATGTCCAATTCCCACAATGACCTAATTATGGACTGGTTCAGTACATCGAACTTGTACGACTTGCCATGTGTCCTTGTTTGCTCCTTTGGCTCTGAAATTTATAGACAGGAAACTAAAGTCCATGTACTTCCAGTCAATTTTTATAGAATTCCAATCCGATGCTCAGAGAGAGAGTTATGAATATTTTCCCACGATCACCTATTTGAGATGAAATTCGGGAGCCTGAAAAGGACCTAACTTCCACAGATCATATCTCCAAAATTATTGTGAACCAAGCTCTGAAGTTTTGCGAAGATGTTCCTCAGGATTTCAGCTTTGTGCTCGAAAAATTTCAGCTTTTGAACCTTCCTAGAAAAAAAGTTATAGCAAAAATTCCGTGATGACCTTTTTAAGTGAAATTCAGGAGCCTGAAAAAAGACCTAACTTCCATAGATCCTATCTCCGAAAATATTGCGAACCAAGATCTGAAATTTTGCGACGATGTTCCTTAGGATTTCGGATTTGCACTCTAAGAATTTCAGCTTTTGAACCTTCGTAGAAAATTTTTTATAGTGAAAATTCCATGATGACCTGTTTAGAGAAGCGAAACCCTAGAATCCAAAGCTCTGATACCAAATGTTGTGAAACCAGCTCCAAAAATAGAAGAAAAGAGATATCAACGCATTAGAAATAAGCCACTTCGAGGGGGAAACCTCCAATACATTACATGAATGAACAATTCTTGGATGATACAAATGACAAAACCTCCTTTCTATATATAGGAGTCCATGGGGCCACAATGTAATCCTAGCCGACCTAACAATAATAATGTAAGGGCACAATAATAACAATATGGGGGTTACAGGGGTACAACAATAACAATAAGGGGGGCTACACTAACATAATAAGGGACTACACTATTAATATAGGGACTTAACAGATAGGATTCATCACACAAGCAATGGATTATGAAAATACGATTTTGTGTTGTAGGACTTGTCAACTGTCTGACCATCTATAGAATGCATGCACATATTCACAAGGTTCCTCTTCACACCCAGATGCCAAGAAGAAGAATCATGGATGGAAAGATCCAAAAGGCCCTAAAGGTTTAAATTCCTCTATGTATCACGGGCTAGATAACTTATAGAAACAAAATTCATTTGGTGGCAATAGTGTTCCTTCATAGTTAGCTCAAACTCGTGATATGCCATCTCAACCCTCGGGAGAAGAAGCTCACACTTCGATCAATATGGTACAGGATTTAACCATGATTTTGGTGTCTTCAAAGACTGGCATGAATGCACCCATGAATTAGATCACTATGATAGTGACAAGGAGCCAACAAATATGTCAAAGAACTCAGTCATGGAAGCATCTTAAGGAAAGGAAGTTGTTGTCTCAACTCTATCAGTTTCCGACAATCACTCGGGATGGATAGAAATTCCACAGAGGAAAGGAAAGAAAGAAAAATCAATGTAAAATCTTGAAACATAAACCTAGGAAGGAAGAAAATGAAGGAAGAAAATGCAATGTTGTGTAGTGTGCTTAGGGCAAGTTTGATGTAATATAATGTTAAAAAATAATACAAATTGAATCACCCAAAAAAAAATCAATATATTGCACAAAATAATTTCTATAGCATCTCTTAAATTTATACTTGTCCATGACTTCCTAAAAACATTATTCTTTCTGATATCATCCTATAATTTCACTAGAAATTTCTTAGAATCAACTCACTTATTGCTTCACTTAAATTTTGTTTTAATAATGATTTAAGACATCCAGAATTTGAATTTAATATAACATTTCTTAAATTTATACTTGCCCATGACTTCTTAAAAACATTATTCTTTCCAATATCATCATATAATTTCACCATAAATTTCTTATAATCAACTCACTTATTGCTTCATCTAAATTTTTTTATAATAAAGATTTAGCGCATTCTAGAATTTTAACTTAATTATAAATAATTATTAAGTGGACGATAAGGATTTAACCTTGTTGGAATATCCACTAAATATTTTTAATATAAGCCCAAGTAGAGGGTTGAGACTTATCACTACCTAAATAGTGATGCTCTTTTGAGTTTTCAATTTAATACAAAAAAATGCCATTTCCACATGTGTTAGATATTATGCTTTTAATGTTATTTAAACTATGGTTTTATTGTTATACATTTTTTAATAATAATAATAATAATGATAATATTTACAACAAAGTTTTAATTTAACTTAATTTTTATGATTGTTTTAAATTTTTTGCAATGTGATTAGGTGGTATGTGTTTTTGATGTCTATCCATATGAGTGCATTAATATAACTATAAACAAGTGTTAAGTGTTGCAAGACTACTTTGTCCCTGCAACTCAAGTTAGAAATATTGCTCTAGGAAAAATTGCATAAAAAATTATAACCTATATTGGCTAATACTAAATTAATAGCCAACTTGCATAAATTTTGGTAAGTAGTAACCACTACAGATTGACAACTTTATTCTTACATAATTGCCCTGGAAAACATAACTCCTAGTAAATGTATTTATTTACATCTTATTCCTATCCATTTTTTATCCAAAAACATGCTTAAATATTAACTTATTTATTTGAGTATAAGCTATTTTCAAGTATTTTTTTATGGTTTTCATGTAAAACTTAAAATAAAAATAACTACACAAATATCTAAAAATAATGCATAAATATTACAACCATATTCATAAATTATGACATAGTTATCCCCATGGCATTATATCTTGCAAAGGTTGTAATAAGACCTTCAAATTATGGTCCACTCAAATGATTGAAAAATAATTTCTAAATAATATTGAAAAATAAATATTTATTTTTGAAAGTTAAACATTATAAATTGCATTCGTAAATGCTAAGTTAATAGTGGTCAACATGAAACTCCATTCCTAGAGTATCCTACCTTGGCAAGGACTAATAAGAGTTGTACAGAAGCATGGTCCCAACCACTAAAGTTAGAAAGTATGCTCTTAAAAAAACAATAAATTTATATATGAAGTGGAAAAATTAATTGTCTACTCCATCAATTTTAGTGGGTAGTAACAATTAGTAAGTCCACACTTATATTGTTCCTCATTACTAAAGTGTCAAAAAACACATAAATAATGGTGGGAAGTAATTCATGACAAGTATATTTATTTACATCTTATTCTTGTCTATTTTTATGCAAACATAGATTTAAATTATGGTGAGTGATAGCTAATGGTAAATATGTTATTTATGTGACTATAAAAACCTCAAAATAAGTAAATTTGGTATTTCTGCAGGAACTTTTATATAGTCTGTACAAGTGTAAGAGATGCCATAGCAGAGGTATGCGTGCTACGTATATGATGCAAATAATCGTTCATTTTACTACGTCGATGACAGAGAAATCATCTTGAAGCTTCTAGAGTCGATTAAATGAGCAGAAGAATTACCAATGAGATTGCATTCAAGATGTCAGAATAGAGGAGCATAGTGCATCGCATATGAGGCAAGGTTGAAGATGGAGGGCCACAAAGGAAACTTCCTTTGTCATCGCTGCAGCAGAGGAGAGTGATTCGGGACGGAATGGGCTGGTAGATGGAGACGGTGCCGAGTTTAGCAGTGTTAAGTTGCAGCAGCTGCGTCCAGAGAAGATGTCTGTTTCTCTGGAGAGGCAACGTTTTATGTAGTCAACGAGGATGTTTGATTCCTGTTGCAGATGCTTTAAACTTTTTTGTATGATTTGAAAGATTAGAATACATAGAGCCATCAATGACTTTTGGCCATTTTCTGGAAATATTATTGTAGGAAATGCAGGGATAGTCACACCTGTGGTTTGAGCACCAGGTGCTTTCGTTAGTGCACTTACTGATTTTCAGATGGTCGGGGGTTTATGTGGAAAGAATGCATTGAGAACTCATAGTCGGTATCAAATTTCGGTTTCGTAGAACTCGGGCAATGAGGTTTATCAGGACCTTCCGAAGACCAAAGGATGGTGTCCTCTATTGAACATTCAAAAACTGTGTAATAGCATAAAGTTTCTGTGTTTGTAAATGGTGGTAACATATTGGAAATTGTTTACTTGGTGGTGCTTGAGATAATTTAGGGTCCCCTGCGGGTTTTTACACTTCAATGCTCGTCTTTGATGCTGGGCTTTAGGGACCTTCAGAAGGTTTTCAGTGTGGTTTAGTATCTGTATCGGTCAGTCATCGTTGGTTTGCTTGTTTTTGCTTTCTCGGTGACTGTTTCTAGCTGGGTTCGGGATGTCGGATTTTTTTTTTTTTTTAATTTCCAATCATCATTCTTTCTGACTGGGGCGGGGCCGTAGGGGTGGTACGACGGAGTTGCTGGTACTTGGGCCATGTCTGTTTAAATACACCTTTTATTACTCATTGATTTTTTCTTTTTACGCTCTAATTTCACTTGTGGCGTTAGACGGATATGGGGAATGGTGTGAGTAATTATGTATTAATGATGGGGATTGTTCGTATGGGAGTGTGGAGTTGAAAGTATCGAAATAAGACATTTTGGATGGCTTCGAGGGTGATGTCCACCTCCTAGCTCTTCTGGATGGTACGTGTCTTGTCCGGTTTTCATCGGACGTGGTGGGAAAGTCACGTTTTTTTTTAGTTTACGCTGTGTGGGTGGTTGGATCGGGGTTGATTAGGGGTCTATCGCTTGGCGATAGTTGGGTTGACCATTAGTTTCTGCCAGTTGGCAAGCTCAGGGTACTAGATTGTTAGATAGGGTCTTTTCTCCTGCCGATGTGGCATCGGGGTTGATCTAGGCCAGTAGGTTTTCTCTGGTGTTCTATGGGCTGATGTGGTGAAAGGCATCGGATATTCTTGAAGGAAGGGGGATCATTGTGACTATTGTTCATGTGGTGAGATGTCACCTATATTAGATGGCGGGCACTAATAAAATTTTAATGGATTGGAACTCGGATCTCAAGGACAGTGATTTTGTGCATGCGCTCAAGGTGGCAGAGGAAGAATTCAATGCCAAAGGGGCCGCACAAAATGTTCACGCCGCGTCTTCTGGAGCTTTAGCACATTAGGTTCAGGCGGGGGATGACTCCAATATTGGTCGTAGGTCCATGCTGGAGAATTCATCATTTGACACGGCACATAAGGTTTGCGGAGGGGCAAAGGTCATCAAGGCCTCTGCGGAATGTCGTCTTTTGAGCTTTGGAACTGATATTTCATGGGAGCGGGTGGTGGGATTATCTAATTGCGCTGTGGTGGGTAGATGGAAGTTCGAGAAGATGAATTCCACTAATATGTTGGATTGGCTAATGAAGAAGTGGGTTGATTCGCTGGGTTATACTCCTTCTATTAGTAGGCTTGAAGAGGGTTGGTTCTGTTTTCACCTTCAGAAAGCCGAAGATGTGGGGGTTGTCCTGAGTAGGACTTGGGTTCTGGGTCGATGTTTTCTCGCCCTGCATCGTTGGGATGCCAGTTTCCACTCGAAGGATAATGCACTGGTAAATCATATGGCGTGGGAAAAGCTGTACGACCTACCCTTACATTTCTGGAATTATCGGGTGCTAAAAGCCATTGGTGACTGTGTGGGTGGCTGTCGTTTCGTTGATACTAAGTGCCATGATGCATATGATAAAAGGGTGGCTTGGATGCTAATTGAGTTGCCTTTCGCTGGAGGTTTTCTGGCTGAAATCGACTTAAAGTGGGAAGGAGTGGTCTACAGGTAGAAAATCGATTATTGGCAGGTCTCGTTTCGGTGTCACCTTTGTCACAAAACAAGACATTTAATGAGAAAGTGTTCAAAATGGCGTGCGGATTTTAAGCAGAAATGGGGGAATCTGGGTTCCATTCCCAGTTTTGATGCAGATGTTGGGACGAAGCAGAGAGCCTAGGTGATGGAGGCAGCGGAAGCGACGTTATCGGGTAAGATTACATCATCTGCTCTTTCTCATTCTGCTTTTTATGAGACATATGATCAATCTGTCAAAAATCCTGTAATGAAGCCTGGGGATCCTCCTCTTTGTGGTTTGCTGTCTTTGGAACCCGTTCCTAGGTTGTCAATTTTATATGATTCTGAGGCTCCTCCTGTTTCTTGTCTTAAGTCCGGGTGTGATCTTTCTGCCGTATTTCTTCACCTTCTATCTCTCATGGTCTTCTGCCGCAGTCGCCTCTTGGTCTCCCTCCCTTGCGGTTCCCCTCGATGGTTGCATCTTCTTCCCCTTTTGGGCCATTCCTGTGATTCCTCGGCGTCCATTGGTTCTCCTTGGTTTAGAACAGATGGATGGGTTCTTGTCGCCCTCGTCTCCTACGATTTTCCGGGGGGATGTCATGGGTAATGTTTGTGAGTCAGATTTTTCTTAGCCTCCTCTTCGGCTGTCTCAGTCTGATGAGTTCACATCCCCAAGAAACTCAATAGATAGTGAGATCGAGTTTTTATTGTCCAATCCGGATGTGGGCTTGGTCCCCTTAAGTATATTCTCAGGTCGTTCTTCTCCTACTACAGTAATTAGTCCCTCATCACGATCGAACGTCACGATCTGCTGGGGGAAAGGAAAGCAGAAGAGGAAAAATAAATTAGCGTCGGTGTCTGGTCTCCATGCAAGTTTACTAGATGGTCATTTTCGAGATGTACCAGTGACGCTGGCTATTGGTCGGGTCCTTAAAGCATTGACCTCTGCATCTGAGTCACCATTATGAAGGTCGTTTCTTTGAATCTGCGGGGTTGGGGGGGACATATAAAGATTTTGTCATTGAAGAATTTCATTATTAGTGTTAAACCTTCTATCTTTCTTTTACAAGAAACTATGGTGGGGGTTGACTGTTCAACTGCTGTGTTACATTCCATGTTTCCAGAATGGAACATGGCAGCAACTGATGCAAACAGATTGTCAGGTGGTTGTGCAGCTTTGTGGGATCCAAGGCTGGTCGCCGTCAAACCTTATGGTTTCTTTGGTGGTATGATTTTATCAAGTTTTTGCAGAGGTTTCTGTCTCCGTATCAATGTTATAAACATCTATGCTCCCTATGCTGATAAATTATCTTTCTGGTCGCGATTGGAGGTTTGTGGTTTTTAAAGTTTGAAAAACATTATTCTGGCTGGTGACTTCAATTGTACCTTTTATCCTTATGAGATTTGGGGTGCAAAGGGTCGGGTTGACCCCTTTGCTGAGGTTATTAAGGACATCATGAGGGATGCTGATCTGATCGATTTGCCTCTGACCGATAATTGCCCTACTTGGATGAACGGTCGGTAAGGGAAGCAATTCACAGGGAAGAGGATTGATCGCTTTTTGATCAGCGAGGGACTTAGATCGTGTATGAGGGGTATCAGGGCTAATGCTGAGGATGTCATTTTATCGGATCACAGACCGATCTCTCTGGTGTGGGATTTCGAGGAGAAGCCTTCCGAGTTTCCTTTTAAATTTAATAGAAGATGGCTGGGTGATGACGATTTTAATATTATGATAAAGGATTACATAAATCATCACAGGAGGAAGGTGGGCATTTCTGCTATGTCACATTTATCCTTTCTACTGAGGGATCTGAAGATTGTGGTTCGGAGGTGGGAAATGGAGAAATTAAGGAAGGAAAAGGAAAGGTTTCAGGTCATCCTTTCTGAGAGGGAAAGGATTCTGAAGGAGGTGGCTGATGGAAATCAGAGTGATGATTTCTGGGACAAGCTTAAAATTATCGAAGCGGAGTATAGAACCTTTTTAATCAACGAGGAGTCTTCTTGGCAGTTGAAAAGCAGGGCCACATGGCTGGAAGAAGGTGACAAAAACACAAAGTACTTTCATAAGTTTTCTTCTGGAAGAAGAAAGGAAAATACGAGCTGGGACATTGAGCACGGTGGAAGGTCTTTATTCACCATGGAGGATATTAAATCGGCTGTAGTTGATTTTTTTGGGTCTCTGTATAAACAAAAGGAGGCTCCTGTTTCGGAGGCGCACTTGGAGATGATCAGGGAGTATCCTGTTATGTTTAATGATGCTGACAATAAAAGTTTTCTTGAAAAGGTATCACCTGAAGAGATTAAGAGAGTATTGAAATCTTTTGCTGTTGATAAAAGTCCGGGGCCGGATGGTTGGACCCCAGACTTTTTTCTTTATTTTTATGATGAATTTATTGAGGATTTGACGGATACGGTGGAGGAAGTGAGAGCATCTGGAAGGATCAGTGGAGCTATTAATTCAACTTTCCTTGTGCTAATTCCTAAAAAGAAAGGAAGTCTTTTTTTTGATGATTTCAGACCAATTTCGTTATGTAACACTATCTATAAAATTGTCTCAAAAATTATTGCTGAGAGAATGAAGGGTGTGCTGTCACTCTTTATCACACCAGAGCAATATGGTTTTCTGAAAAATTGAAATATACATGATGTCGTTGCTGTGACTCAAGAGACTTTATATACTATTCAATCTAAAAAGATGGAAGCAATAGTTATGAAGATTGATTTAAAGAAATCCTATGATTGTGTTGACTGGGTGTTCCTGCGTCTTGTTCTGTTTAAGATTGGTCTTGTTCGGGAAGCGGTCGCTTGGATAATGGGATGCATCTGTAATACATCCATGGCTGTGATAATTAATGGCTCAGCCTCGCAGTTTTTTCATCCAAGCAGAGGTTTAAGGCAGGGGTGTCCCTTGTCCCCACTTTTATTCATTTTAGTAATGGATGCATTAAGTATTAAAATCAATAGGGCGGCTGAGAATGGATGGTTCAGAGGTATTGATATCAGTCCACAGATGAGGGCTATGCACAGTTTCTTTGTAGATGACATACTTATATTTGGTATGATGATAAGGAATAGTTGGATGTTTATGAATGACATTATAAATTTTTTTTGTGAAGCTATAGGGATGTTGGCCAGTGATGAGAAATCGTGCATATATTGCGCAGAGGGGGATGATGAATAGTTTTGGGTTTAGCAACTTTGTTCAAATTTAAAAGGGTTCCTTTGCGGGGTGGTTTGACTTATCTTGGCTTTAGAATGAAGGCTTTAAATTATATTGCGGAAGATTGGAGTTGGTTGATAATAGAATATAGGAACAAGCTAAATAATTGGTCAACAAAGTGGTTATCTAGAGGTGGTAGATTGATTTTGGTGAAGGCTGTCCTTCAACAAATTACAGTCTATTGGGCTCATCTGTATATTCTGCCAAACAAAAATTTGAGGGAAATAAGGAAAATTATGGAAAATTTTATTTGGGGAGGAGGGAGAGACAAAAAAGCCATTCATCTTGCCAAGTGGGATTGTTTGACGATTCCTATAGAAAGCGGGGGCTAGCGAATATTAGATATGGAAGTATTTGGGAATTCCATCATCATAAAATCTTTATGGCAATGTCTACAAGGAAAAGGTAAATGGCACGACATTATCAATTAGAAGTATTTGGCTGGTGCTTCGGTGGAAGAAATGGTAATATCGGGCTGGAAAATATGCAGGTGTAGATCCTATATTTGGAAGGGTTTCGACAAGTTATGGTACATCATCAGGGAGCATATGAAATGGTATTTTGGGAATGGGTCAAAAAGCTAATTGGCAGCAGGATGATGATGGGGCTGGAAGAACATCGGCATCTTTTAGTGCAATTAGTCCATATTCTAAATCACAGGGGGGTTTTCTTCTTACAGCAGGTTATTAAAGATTGGGTCAGGGAGGCTCCGAGATGGAAGATTTTTCTGATTTGGGTCTAGATCAAATATGGGAGGGTATTTGGCTGAAGTATACAAATAGACTAAGTTCGATGGGACTGTGCAGAAGGGCTGAAGGAGACCGAATGTTATGGGAGGGCAAGAAAGCTGATGAAGGTTTGAAAGCTAGGGATATTTATGCT
The DNA here is from genome assembly GCA_034641835.2 of Pinus albicaulis. Classification (NCBI taxonomy): domain Eukaryota; kingdom Viridiplantae; phylum Streptophyta; class Pinopsida; order Pinales; family Pinaceae; genus Pinus; species Pinus albicaulis. Next base: position 49,373 of record JAXQQM020079376.1, on the reverse strand, counting down.
ATTTTGATAAAAAACAAGGTGGTGCAGGAACCGGGTTGCTAGTTTAAAAGAACATGGAAAACTAAAGCACAAATAAAAATGATCTTATTTTTATGGTTAGTTTGGAAGGATAAAAATTTAACTTGGAGCAATTTACAGAAAAAAGGATAGCAAGGACCTGGTATGTGTTTTCCTTGTGGGAAAGAAGAGGAGGATAATCTTCACATGTTTTACTTCTGTCCTTTTGCTCTTGAAACTTTAGCAATTGTTTGTTGAAAGTTACAGATTAATACACTGGTTTATCATTCTACGGAGGACTGTTTGAGATGGTGGCTCAATAGAGGGGAATCAGTCAGGACTATTCCGATACGTTTTCATTGGTACATTTGGTGCACAAGAAATAGGAAAATTTTTGAGGGCATTCCTTGCCATCCTATTAATACAACTTTTTAGATTTTTAGCACTTGGGACAACTTGAAGATCGTTCAAAAGCCTCCCGGAGACCTGTCAAAAAGATTTCATCCCCACGAGTTTCATTTTCTTGTAGGTTTTTTTGATGGGGCTTCACAACAATCTATGTGTCGCTGTGGGGCTTGGTTAATGATCTCTCCTGACTGTCACTACAAACTCTTCTGGAACGGTGGTACTGGCACGAACATGAAGGCTGAAGTTTTGGCTCTTTGGGGGCTTTTATGGTTTGCCAGTGATTTATATATGGATAAGATTTGGATAATCGGGGACTCAAAAGTTTTGATTGATTACATGAATCAGAAAGTTTCAATTAATTTGGGAACGATTGCACACTATTTGGAGAGAATACATACATTGAAGAACTCCTTTTCGGATATCACTTTCCGTCATGTCTACAGAGAGAAGCACAACGTAGCTGATCGGTTATCGAAGAAAGGTCTGGATGGCAGATTTGGTGTAATGTATTATCAGCTATACAGGTCGGATCGCTGTGGAGCAAATGGAACAATAAATTTTCTATGATCGGGATTTTGCTTCTTTGAGTTTATGATGTAATTTTTGTTTTTTGATATTGCTGAATGAACATTTAAAATTTTTTAAAGTAATGAAGGGCATGTCCGAGAAGTTTGGGCTTTTTTTTTTTTTTTTTTTCTGTAAGGGTGGGTAGGTCCAGTTTTGCCCTGGTCATTAAGCCAGGTTTAGATCCAATGTTAAAGCGGAAGAAAATAGTATTGAAACAGGTTTTGTGGCTTATTATGTTGTCCTGGTACATTAATATATACCAGTGTATTTTTCGTGTTGAAAAAAAAAGCTATTTTCAAGGATTTTAATTTTGGATGCCTTTGTATGAAACTTAACAATGAAAAATCACAGCACAAAAACCTAAAATTCATAGCATGAATATTACTAATATAAATTATAGCTAAAAAACTTGAAGCAATTATCAACATAGCATTGTATTGTGCAAAGGTTTCAATAAGACCATAGTTATGGTCCAATTAAATGTTTGAATTTTTTTTTTTTTTTAATAATATTGAAAAAGATATCTATTTTTCAATTTGTATTAGTTTATGATAAATTAATAATAAAAAATGATTAATAATATTGTATTGTTAATTACGATGTATTTATATCTCATGTCTATCATCCATCAATAAATATATTAAATTTTAAATTTTACTTTATATAATACTACTAATTATATATTTAAATTTGTAACAATATTATTCATTTCTATATTAACGCAATATTATTTATTTCTATATTAATAAAAAAATCAAGTAAAATATGTATGTTTTTTTAGATTTTGCAGTCAAATAACTGAGTTAAATGAATCTTTTGTCTCCCAAAAAAAAGTCTTATTGTCGAAATGAAATGGACGCCTCGGTAAAACAATGCCAATTTTTGGTTCATTTCCGAGTCCGCAGAACTGAAATTTATATGAATGCAAAATTCCAATTAACTTTTCGGAAAGATTTTCGGCCACTTTTTCACGCGGTTGCCGCTACTTAATCAAATCAATACACCGCCATTTTCTCTTTTCCGAAAACGATTTTTGTTCGTACGCGGATCTTTATATGATAGCTCCTACTCTATCCGCTATACGTGTTACAATTGCTGCTGTATCCACTATCTTTGTTTTCGCTGGGCCCATTTCTCTCTCTTTGTAGTTAGTTATACAATAATTTTTTATTTTATTTTTATTGATGTAGCAAGTTCTCCATTCCTTAATACATAAGAGTTTACCATCTTGTAGTTATGTTATGATTTTGAAATCAGAATATTCTTATCTAAGAAGGCAGTAGTAGGGGTATTTATTTTGTTTAATTTATTTTTTGAATTTGGTTGTAATGGTTATTGTAAGAATAGGTATATAATAAGAATGGATTTTATTGGAGATATTTAAACCTTTATAGGGTGATAACATCACTCTGCTTTTACCAAGTTGATAAGTAAATCTTGACAACATTCAAAATTTTTGGGATTTTTAAGAATTGCATTATCTATTTTTTGTTTCCTTCACCCAATGTGTAACTTGCTTTGGCATGATAAGATCTTATATTGGTTGAAATAAAATTTCCCCGTGGGTGCCTTGATCAACTCAATTTCCTTTGTGTTGGTCAGCCATACAGACTCTACCAAGAGCTCATTCATATTCCCTGCACTAATAAATTACAAAATTAGGAATATAGCTATGTAATTTAATCATGTATCCAAGGTGTTACAAATTATGTGATTACTCTACCAAGAGCTAATTCATATTCCCCACACTAATAAAAGACAAACTTTGGAATATCGTTATGTGATTTAATCATGTATCCAAGGTGTTATAAATTATGTGGGAAATCAACATTTCAAACCTCATTAATGTCATCACACATCCACAAAATAGTCTCACCCACTTATGTTATGTCAACCACAAAACACATCATAGATGATCATGTAAGCCACACACAATCATTGTAAATTCATAAAAAACATAAGAGTTAGCAATAAAATATGATAGACACAAATCTTTATTTTTTTTATTTCACTATGGTTGTGTTAAATGTAACATAGTTTAGGAAATGAACTAGAAAGACACTTTACTAATATTCCCACAACTATTAATGGATTTGGAAGATATGTTGACTTGTTCCTCCATCTAGTGAGAAATTATTTTTGTAGAATGTAAACATGTCAATCTCTCTCTTTCTTTTTTCCAAGTGGTGATTTTGACTCTTATCAATTAATTTTACTTAATAAAGCTCTTAACCACTACCATATTAGTCCCAACCCCTTTTCCACTAGTGGCATACACATTCACACTGTCTAAGGTGTCCATCAATAATTCATTTTAACATTTCCTTTCACCCATTTTGAGAATATGTTAATTTTTAGATTGAGTGGTAGGAAATTGCTCCACAGTAAACATGTTTGGATGTTAATTTATTAGTGAATAATTTATAAACACATCAAATTTAAAAATAAAATAACAATAAATATTATTTTAGTAAAAGATTTAATATTTAAATGTGTGAATGAAAAATATTTGAATGAAAATCCATAAATAACTTAATAATTTTAAGTTTGTTTTAGATCTATTTTACTTTAGTTGATTATGTGGAGTGTTATAAACATGACAACATATAATTTTGTGGTGAAAATGTCCCTTAATACTTTGAAAGAGATTTGTCAATATATAATAAATTTGTAGCATTTTTAAGGTTATATCATAAAATTATTCACAAATTAATTACTTCGTAAGGCGTTCCTCTTTGAAAACAACTCCCGTAGCTGCCATTGTGTCCATGTCTGAGCCATTGGATCAAATGTTAGACAATTGAAATGTTTTAGGCCATTAGATCCACAAGTAAATAGTTTTATATATGTTTTTTATAATGTTAGTTTTTTCTTTTCTTTTTTTCTTTCTTTTTAATAGGTTGGATTGAATTTAGGTAATGAACATTTTAGCCAGGTCAAAATACAATAAAAAATAAAAATAATAAAATAAATAATAATAAACTATAAAAACACCCATGGTATTGACCCATGGTATTCATGTCGAATATAGTTTATTTAAAGGGGGGAATTAAGATGGTCTAGATCAACCTACCAAGAGCCAATAGGGATCAAATGTCTTGATATGCAAACCTCTTTTAGAGTGAAAAGAGCATTGATCCCTCTGATAAATAATATAGATCTAAACTAACTATTTAATAAAATTATTTTTAATTGTTTATGACCTTTATTATTTTAAAATTTTACTTAATAAAATGTATCTAAATTTTCATACATCCAAATATACATAGTTTTTCTTGTTCTATATTATTTTTGTTACAACTATTTTATTATTCCAAAATACATGGTTCTTTTTGTTATATATTATTTATGTTACAACTGTTTTATTATTCATGAGTAGTATTTCTTAATATATAAAAAATTAAATTAATAATGAATATTTTTAATTTATGTGATATTTTTTTTAAATTTCCAAATTATTTTACAAGACATGATTTATGTTGAGCAATAATGATGAATGTTCATAATTCTCATTTCTTAAATAATACTAAATTTACCTTTAATTACTTAATTGTAATAGTTTGTAACTACATGAATACTCTTCCGGAATTTTTTTGTTAATGAATATCAAATTTCTTCTGTTAAAAAAAAACCTATATACATATCTTTAATTACCTAATTGTAGCTAAAAAATCTTACATGTTTTTTACTCAATAATCATAAACAATTTTCATATTGTATGATGTCAAACTTACTCAACTTTAAATTTTAAACAATTTTTTCTCTACATAATTTTAGCTTTTATAATTTTTTTTATTTTTCAATTCCAAACAAAACTTACAAAAGAAAAAGCCCACTCAGCCCTTGCTGTAGATTATAGTTTTACAAAATTGACACTACGTGATTAACAATAGAGTAACTTGAGACGACCCTAAGGGGTTTTTTTGTACAAGTTTTATCATAACCTTTCCTTCCATCCAATATATGCTATAGAGTCTTCTGAAGAGAGAATGTACTCTAGTTTATAACTTGATCCACAATCAAAGAAAATGGCTAGGGATTTCACAAGTTTTTAGTTTGCAACGTGATCCACAATTAAATAAAATGGATAGGGATGTCACAAGTTATCATTCACACAGTGATTTATTAACGTTCTCAGTTGAAATGGATTCTATTAGATGCATGGTGGCCACAAACACTAACAAATTCAAAATAGATATTTGTTATGACATCCATATTGTGTACAAACCATCCAAATTTCCCATATTATACAACAATTTCTAACAATAACTGCTCAATTTAGTCTCCAATTTTTGAAACCCTGGATCCTATTAGATGCGTGGTGGCCACAAACACTAAAAAATTCAAAATAGATATCTGTTATGAAATCCATATTGTGTACAAACCATCCAAATTTCCCATATTATACAACAATTTCTAACAATAATCGCTCAATTTACTCTCCAATTTTTGAAACCCCACCCATGCCAGGGAGATCACGGTGTAAAATCAAATGTTCCTGTGATTTTTTTAAGGGGTTCATAAACAAAACAGACAATGAGAAAGTCAATATTGTGGTATAATAACTGATTTTTGACTCATTGTGACAAACAAAACATCACATTAGCTCACAGAATATATCTAATTCTATAAGGATCTGAGATGATAACAATGTTTTGAATCATGATAACTAGGTGACAACCAAAACTAAGTTTTAGAAACAAGAAAAAAATCACAACAACTCACAGAATATACCCTTCCACCAAAGCTATAAAATGTGAGACTTGTAGATTATAGTTTTACAAAATTAACACTATGTGATTAAGAATAAGTTACAAACATTCGGTATTTAAAAAGTAATAAGAGGAAGGTACACTAGGGCCATGGTAATTAGTGTGATTCTTTGTACTATTTTTATTTAAAAACATTTATTTAAAATAGTAATTTGTAATTGTATTTTTTTAAATGAATATTGTTAAATGTGTTTTACTATTTTTATTCAAAATAGTAATTTATATTTGTATTTTTTTAAATGAATATTGTTAAATGTGTAATTGAGTAAATGAATTAAATTGATATTCTTATTTTTAAGATATTTATTTTAAACATTCAAAGTATGGTGAGTTTTGTTTTATTAAGATTTACTCTAGATGTGCAGAGAGTGAAGATATCTTAAGTCCCAAACATGATTCTCATGTCCCAAACAAGATTCTTCTTTCTCTTCTTATTCTAGCTTACACCTTGACACTCCTCCTCTCCTCCTCCTTGCACAAATTTAAACTATGACGCACGAGGTAGTTGTTTCATGTAGGAACATTTAGATATGATAAGAAAAACATGATACTCTATTGTAATTTTCTCCACAAATGTGATGGCAAGTGTGCCCTAAATGTCGACAATTTCATGGTTAATGTAGTATAAGCTACACACAAATTTATATTCTTGTATAGAAGATCAAGAAAGCTATGCCTAATATCCAACACCATAGAGCAATACATGTTCACCAATTCAACAATTGCTTCCAAATATCTCTTAGTGCTAGAGTTGTGTTCTCAATAAACTTGTTTTTACTGCTCTTGAATTGATGAAAGCCACTGTTGTTGCATATAGGAGCATTTAGTTCCGAAAAGAAAATTGTGATACCATGTTATAATTTTCTTTACAAATGTGTTGGAGTTGTTTTCTCAATAAAATTATTTTTACTGCACTTAAGTGATTAAATCCATCGTTGTTGCATATAGGAGAATTTAGCTCTGATAAGAAAAGTGTCATAGTGTGTCCTATAATTTTCTCTACAAATGTGAAAAGTGTTATATTGTGCTACAATTTTCTCTACAAATTTGTTGGATTTGTTTTCTCAATAAACCTGTTTTTATTGCTCTTAAGTGATGAAATCCATAGTTGTTGCATATAGGAGCATTTAGCTTTCATAAGAAAAGTGTGATACTCTGTTATAATTTTCTCTACAAATGTGATGGAAAGCGTGCCATGAATGTTGGAAATTTCATGGTTAATGTAATATAAGCTAAATAAAAATTCATTTCTTCTACACAAGATCAAGAAAGCTATGCCGAGTAGCCATTTCTCTACAAATGTGATGGAAAGCATGCCATGAATGTTGGAAATTTCATGGTTAATGTAATATAAGCTAAATACAAATTCATTTCTTCTACACAAGATCAAGAAAGCTATGTCGAGTAGCCATTTCTCTACAAATGTGATGGGTAAGCTAAATACAAATTCATTTCTTCTACAAAAGATAAAAAAATCCATGTTGAGTAGCCAACACCACGGAACAAGACATGTTTGCCAACTCCATAGATGCTGCTGAATCTCTCTAGGTGTTGGAGTTATTTTCTCAATAGAATTATTTTTACTGCTCTTGAAGTGATGAAAGTCACCTCTCCATACATTTTTTACTATATGCACAAAGAAAAAAAGAAACCAGCTTCATATTAACGATATTGAAAAAACAAGAACATGGCAAACACCAGGGAGATCAGTGGTAAAGAACAATGTGATTTTTTGAAAAGTTTTAAATATCATGAATAAAATAATACATAGGTGACTCAATAGGAAGTGATCAAGATTAATTATGGAGGAACTGCACCAAAACAAACTTTTATTTTGAAGATGGAAAATCACGATCTATTTCTTTATTCGCGAGGCGTTCAAGTTGGCATAATCACACAAGGTCTTTAACTTAAATTCAACTTAGGCCTCATGATTTGTAAGGCTCAAGTTAATAGTATTGCAGTAAAAACAAACTTTGATTTTGAAGATAGAAAATCACGATCTATTTCTTTATTCATGAGACATTCAAGTTGGCATAATCACACAAGGTCTTTAACTTAAATTCAACATAGGCCTCATGATTGGTAAGGCTCAAGGAAGTAGTATTGCAGTAAGATTTCAGTGTAACATGGTCCTTGCCTTTTCTTGATATAGTTATTTGTTAAATTAATAATTATTTATTTAATTTATTCAAATAAATTAATTTTTAATTTTTAATATTATATATATATATATATATATATATATATATATATATATATATATATATATATTATATATATATATACAATTTGTGCCAAGAAGTTTTTAAATTCTTTATTAAAATTTGTGAAACAAATTCAATTTTCACAAATTGTATGTTTAAATATGTGATTTTGGAAGTGATGGTGGTTTCTTTAGACACTTGATTAGTTTTATGCAAGAACTTTGCGTATATCATTAAGGAATATTTCTAGCAGTTGCATTACTTATTTTAATATCCTTTGTTGCTGATACATATACCAAATCCATCAACAATTAGTTATCCATGAATAAATGTAACCATGTCTGCAATGATATATGCTAATCATTTCAGTTTTATGTTGATGACAAGTTATTTTATCATTTCTTAAGTAAGACTTTCAGTTTTATGTTGATGACAAGTTATTTTATCATTTTTTAAGTAAGCCTTTCAGTTTTTATGTTTATAATAGTTTAGAAACATTGATATCAATCTAATAAATTGATATTGCAAACCAATTGATGCTTGTGACACGTCTGTAGATGTTTCTATTCATAAATTGCTTGTGACACGTCTATAGATGTTTCCATTCATAAATTGCTTGTGACACGTCTCTAGATGTTTTCATTCATAAATTGCTTACTCATTTTGTCTCAATATTGGTAGATAATGGTGAAAGAAATATAGTGTTGATCCAAGTGATCCAAAGAGGTATTCATAGCTAGCTTGGAAAACTAGACATGGAGATGCTTATAATTTTCAATGAAGTAGTCTTCAAAAGTTCTTAGCTCTATTTTAATTACATAAATGCATTGAAAACCAACTGATAGTATTTACTTCAGTTTAGTTGTTTTGTTTGGACGTGTTTTAAGCTGATATTTACTGCTATACAAGTTGTGCATCAAATTATTATGTAGAAATTGTGCCAAGAAGTTTTTAAATTATTTCTCTTCAACTATATCTTATCAGTTTAGTATGTTTTCAATCAAGAAGAGGCTTCAGAGTTTAAGAATTGTTCCTCTTTGAAAACAACTCCCCTAGCTGCCACTGTGTCCATGTCTGAGCCTGCCACTGTGTCCATGTCTGAGCCATTGGATCAGATGTTGGAAGATTGAAATGTTTTAGACCATTAGATCCACAAGTAAATAGTTTTATATATGTTTTTTATAATGTTAGTTTTTTTTTCTTTTTAATAAGATAGATTGAATTTTGGTAATGAACATTTTAACCAGGTCAAAATACAATAAAAAACAAAAATAATAAAATAAAATAATAATAAACTATAAAAACAACCCATGGTATTCATGTTGAATATAGTTTATTTAAAGGGGGGAATTAAGATGGCCTAGATCAATCTTAACTCCAATCTACCAAGAGCCAATAAGGATCAAATGTCTTGATATGCAAACCTCTTTTAGAGTGAAAAGAGAATCGATCTCTCTAATAAATAATATAGATCTAAGCTAACTATTTAATAAAATTATTTTGAATTGTTTATAAACATTATTATTTTAAAATTTTACTTAATAAAATGTATCTAAATTTTCATACATCCAAATGTATTTAGCTTTTCTTGTTCTATATTATTTTTGTTAAAACTATTTTATTATTCCAAAAATACATGGTTCTTTTTGTTATATATTATTTATGTTACAACTGTTTTATTATTCACGAGTAGTATTTCTTAATATAAAAATAAATAAATTAATAGTTATTTTTAAAAAAATATGTGATCTTTTTTTAAATTTCCAAATTATTTCATGGGACATGATTTATCTTGAGCAATAATGATGAATGTTCATAATTCTCATTTATTAAATCACACTAAATTTACCTTTAATTAATTAATTGTAATAGTTTGCAACTACATACATACATATTTTTTTTGTTAATGGATATCAAATTTCTTCCATTCAAAAAAACCATATATATATCTTTAATTACCTAATTGTAGCTAAAAAATCTTACATTTTTTTTTTTTAACTTTATAATCATAAACAATTTTCATATTATATGATGTCAAACTTACTCAACTTTTTATTCTGAAATTTTAAACAAATTTTTCACTACATAATTTTAGCTTTTATAATTTTTTTATTTTTCAATTCCAAACAAAACTTACAAAAGAAAAAACCCACTTAGTCCTTAGTGTAGATTATAGTTTTACAAAATTGACAATATGTGATTAACAATAGAGTAAGTTGAGACAACCCTAAGGGGTTTTTTTGTACAAGTTTTATCATAACCTTTCCCTCCATCCAATATATACTATAGAGTCTTCTGAAGAGAGAATGTATTCTAGTTTATAACCTAATCCACAATCAAAGAAAATGGTTAGGGATTTCACAACTTATTAGTTTGTAACCTGATCCACAATCAAAGAAAATGGCTAGGGATGTCATGAGTTATCATTCACACAATGATTTATTGACGTTCTCAATTGAAATGGATCTTATTAGATGCATGGTAGCCACAAACACTAAAATATTCAAAATAGATATCTGTTATGACATCCATATTGTGTATAAACCATCCAAATTTCCCATATTATACTAGAATTTATAACAATAACCACTCAATTTACTCTCCAATTTTTGAAACCCTGGATCCTATTAGATGCACGACGACCAAAAACACTAAAAAATTCAAAATAGATATCTGTTATGAAATCCATATTGTGTACAAACCATCCAAATTTCCCATATTATACAACAATTTCTAACAATAACCGCTCAATTTACTCTCCAATTTTTGAAACCCCCACCCATGCTGGGGAGATCACAGTGTAAAATCAAATGATCCTGTGGTTTTTTTTAGGGGTTCATAAACAAAACAAACAATGAGAAACTCAATATTGTGGTATAATAACTGATTTTTGACTCATTGTGACAAACAAAACATCACATTAGCTCACAGAATATATCTAATTCTATAAGGATCTAAGATGATAACAATGTTTTGAATCGTGATAACTAGGTGACAACCAAAACTAAGTTTTAGCCACAAGAAAAATCACAACTACTCACAGAGTACATCCAAGGTTGCAATGAACCCCATACATAGTGATGGACATCATGGGAATTTTAGTGCACATAGAACACCACCCTACAAATTCTATACTCTTGATAAATTTAGAATAACCTAAGATGTTTAGATTGGATGCCGAGGTGGGTGGTACAATAATTGAGGATGCTTCTTAAAGGGTAAGGGAATTTAGATACTCTATCCTTCAACCAAAGCTATAAAAAGTGAGACTTATAGATTATAGTTTTACAAAATTGACACCATGTGATTAAGAATAAGTTACAAACATCGGGTATTTAAAAATTAATAAGAGGAAGGTACACTAGGGCCACAGTTATTAATGTGATTCTTTGTACTATTTTTATTTTAAAAAAATTATCAAAAATTGTAATTTGTAATTGTATTTTTTTAAATGAATATTGTTAAATGTGTTGTACTATTTTTATTCAAAATAGTAATTTATATTTGTATTTTTTAAAATTAATATTGTTAAATGTGTAATTGAGTAAAATGAATTAAATTGATATTATGATTTTTAAGATATTTAATTTAAAAATTCAAAGTATGGTGAGTTTTGTTTTATTAAATTTTACTCTAGATGTGTAGAGAATGAATATATCTCAAGTCCCAAACAAGATTCTCATGTCCCAAACAAGGTTCTTCTTTCTCTTCTTATTATAGCTTGCACCTTGACACTCCTCCTCTCCTCCTCATTGCACAAATTTAAACTATGAGGCACAAGGTAGTTGTTGCATATAGGAACATTTAGATATGATAAGAAAAACATGATACTCTATTGTAATTTTCTCCACAAATGTGATAGCAAGTGTGCCCTAAATGTCAATAGTTTCTTGGTTAATGTAGTATAAGCTACATGCAAATTTATAGTCTTGTATACAAGATCAAGAAAGCTATGCCCAATATCCAACACCATAGAGCAATACATGTTCACCAATTCAACAGTTGCTTCCAAATCTCTCTCAGTGCTAGAGTTGAGAGTTTTGATAAGAAAAATGTGATACCGTCTTATAATTTTCTTTACAAATGTGTTGGAGTTGTTTTCTCAATAAACTTGTTTTTACTGCTCTTAAGTGATTAAATCCATCGTTGTTGCATATAGGAGCATTTAGCTCTAATAAGAAAAGTGTCATAGTGTGCTATAATTTTCTCAACAAATGTGAAAATTGTCATATTGTGCTATAATTTTCTCTACAAATTTGTAGGATTTGTTTTCTCAATAAACTTTTTTTTACTGCTCTTAAGTGATGAAATCTGTTATCACCCAAAAAATTTCAAAACATCATTTTGACAAGGTTACAAAATTTCATGGATCAAAATTGGGTTTTAGGAGTCAATTTAGGTTTGATCAAGGGTAGGTTTTCTATTTTTTCTAGTTTAAATCTCATCCTAAGGTTCAAATAAAGCCTTCTTTAAAGTTTTTTCATGTCAAATATTCATCATTTTCCATTTGTATGTAATTTCCCAAAGTTTTGTGTCAAAACTGTTCAATTAGCCAAAAAACTGCAATTTCGTAGTGCCACCTGTTGAAAAAGGTGGTTTTGTGCTACAAAAGCACTGATATTTTTGTAGCGCAAACATGAAAAACTACACTGCAGACGCTACGAAATCGCAGTTTTGTAACTGTCTTGCCAGTTGAGTTGGAAGATGTCAGAAACCATTGGGAAAGGGTAGGATAGTGGCATGTTGAGTCATGTAATAATGAAATTCGATGTACACACCCATGCTTGCAGTCATCATTGTCATTATAGGTTATGAATGAGGCATCATTCAATTATGAGAGGACATTTTAAATTTCAAAATATTTCCTAATTAGTCATTCTCATTCCCTTTTGCCTCCATTCGAAATGTCTGAGCTTTGAGTGTCAAGTCAAACCTGTGGCTGGTTCATATAAAGGTTTCACTACACCCATGTCAAGCAAGGCTGATAGTTTCTCAAACGAGGCTGATAGTTTCTCAAGCGAGGCTACTGTTACAATTATTCAAGCGAGGCTGAAAGATTTGTTCAAGAACATGGCAGAGGAAAAGAAAATTCACAGAGGAGGAAACTGCTTAAGGCATGAACCTGAAGACATGAAGGAAATAATTGAAGACTCAGCAGTGATGGAAGTGTTCAGAAGAGTAGGTTGCCTATGGTTTTGTGAGAAGTTGTAGGGCTGTCACAAACAGGTATCTAAGGAATTTTCCATGAATTTCAATGGAATAGCCACTAAGGTCGAGATGCTAAGTGTGTCTATTACACTAGAGATCATTGCTGCTGTTACAGAAATACCAAGAGGTCAAGAAACCTGGTTCAAAAGTTTCAAATTTGATATGGAGCAGTGTAAAGAGTTCATGAAGCCTGAGTACACAGACATGGACCTTAACAACGCTATCCCTAGAAGCTGCATCAAAGATAACTACTCAACACTGCTGCTCAACATTCAAAAATATTTTACTTGTGAAGGCAGATATCACAAGGTTTATCCATATCATTTCAAACTGCTTCTACACTTCATTGGTAATATTTCACTTGATTTACCTTATTATCTACATAGGAGTCTTGCAAAGATGGCTGATAAGGTGCAAGTAAATTCTGAAGGGAGTGAACCATCCTTATTTCATCATGGTTTAATGAAGTTATTAATTTTAATTTTAGATGAACTTTAGAAGATAGGAAGAGATTGGTCATCTTTCTTGTTTATTAATGGTTTTGAGTTGGAAACCCTAACTCCTGTAAGAAACCCTAAAACTAAAGGAGTTCCATCACCACCAGTAGCAGAACCAAGCCAACCTATGGTTGCAAAGCCAAAAGCAACTGCAAGAGTGAAGACAAGAAAGCAAACTGAGAAAGGGCCAGAGAAAATGCAAATGCTTGATACACCAACTCTCTCACCTACAAAACAGAGATCAAGGGTTGTCAAAGATGCAAAACAAAAGCAAGATGTTAGAAAACAGGGGACAAAAAGAGTGACTAGAAGCCAAGCAGCAGCATTGAAAGGAAAAACATTTGCTCTAGAAGACAACCCAGTAACAAAGGGGAATCTAGAAGACATTCTTAATGCCATTGACATAGAGGAGACACCCATTGTTCAAGTTGAGTTCATTGGGGAAGATGAGCATACGCTGAAAAGGGCCAAGTCTACAAAGAGGCTAGAGTTTGAGGGGGAAGATACAGGTTTCATATTTCAAGCAAGAAAGCCTATGACTAGGCATGCTAGGAAACTGATGGAAGGCAGCAAAGAAGTTCAAAAATCCACTGAGACAACTAAAGCTCCTAAATAAGTTGTTGATATCTCATCACCTACAGTGAAGCATACAATTAGTAGAACAAAGAGGGGAAAAGAGGAAATAAAAGAGAAAACAGAGTTTCAGTATCTTGAGGAGAAACTGAGCTTGGAAAACCAGGAAATAACTGTCATGAGAAAGAGGGATAGAAAGCACAGTGTCGAGAAAGTACAGTTTAAAAGAATGAAGGCAATGTGGGAAGGACAAGTTGATCCTGCTTCTGAAACTTTAAGAAATGCAGAGCAGTTTTTCAAATGGACAGTTCCAGCAATAAAAGAAGCTAAATTTGTCAGAATAGTAAACACTCATCTGAGAGCTACTAACAAAAGAATCAAAGACCAGGTGAATGATTTAGAGTAGCAGCTGGAGTTGATTCATGACGAGTTAAAGAGCAGAGGCATTAAAATGATAGTCATAGAAGAACCAATAGCTCAACCAAGTGTAAATGAAGAAGGGACCTCAAGAAAGCTAGAATTACTGTGTTTTGACAGTTGATATGGTTTTTAAATGATGAAGACATGTATATTTTATGTTTTTGGCATAACTACAGTTTTCATTACGATTTTTTTTGACAAAACTGCATACTTAGCAGTTTCGTAGCGCATTCTGTGTAAAAAAGCAAAAAAGCTCTACGAAACTGCTGTAGCTGCTTTTCTTGCTTATTTTGATTAGTTTTTGAAGGGTTGAAGAATGAATCAAGAACTGAATTTTCTATGGAAGATGTATAAAAGGGTAGTTAAAACAATCTTGGACGAAAGAAGTCAAATATTTGAACAATAAAGGTTGAAATAGCAACACTACGAAAGGCGCTACGAAACTGCTGTGTTTTCGTAGCGCAGAACATTACAGCATTTTGAGCAGTGTTTAAAGTGGTTTTACACAGTTGGAGGCTAGGGAGGAGTTATGGGACGTGTTATGCCAACTTCCAACAGCCAAGGACCATGAAATGAAGGGTACATGATGGTCATAATGTTCAAATAATGCCAAAAGATCTTATGCCTAAAAAACAGGGTTTTGTTTCCTATTTCGGTGGAGGTCAGCAAAATGGTCATGAAGAAATGAAGCCCATCATCCAGATTCGACCATGTGATGATACACTTGGAAATGATGTAAATTTATGTAGACAAGGTTGTTATAGATAACAATAAGTAGTTTGAGTCCTTTTTGGAACAGGACTGTTAAGTAGATTAGGTGTCTTTTTGTAATAAATTCCATGTATTATAGTTATGAAAGGTGTCAGTAGTTAGAAATTTGATGTATCTAGCCTAGACGCAGATCATCCCATGTTGTAAGATGTCTATTAAAGACCAAGAGGTCAAATTTGTAAAGGGTTGGACATTTTTGGCAAAACTGTGCTTGTTGTGAATTCACTGGTTTTCAGCTAATACAAAGATTTTCTACTTGACCAACTTAAGATTCAAAAGGAGTTTTAGTGTGTTCCTATTCTATTTTCATCTCTTATATTATCTCATTGCAATTGTTTTCATCTATATTACTCAGAATTCATCTTTTAGATGCTCTGACTTCCTATATAAGTGATCTGACTGTGTTTTTACAGTTTCATGTGTGTGTATCTCATGACTAAAAATCTAATATGCCTCAACTTCCATGTTAAGTAGATTCATTGGATTACTGAATTGTTTTGAATCCATAAGCCCAATGTGTACATGCTGATGTGATTCTCAACCTACATTTATCATTTATCTGTTCATTACCTAAATAGAGTTAGCCATCTAAATTTTTATCCAAATCATTAACCCTTGAGAGAGCCCTCTCAGGCCGAGGAGGCTAAGGCTTAGTCAAAAGATTAGGTTTGAAATAGTTACATGAAGTTCACTGATCAAGCAGCCTATCAGATACAATTTTGTGATAACATTTTGGCGTCGTTTTTAGGGACCAAAGGTATAAAATTTCCCTGGGAAGAACGACAAAGTTTCAATTCTAAGGTCTGAGAGCAACAGACACTTAGGCACATATTGGTTGTACTTCTGCTCTGGCGACTCCACACATCAAATAATCAATTGGAAGGTGACTCTACTACTTGAAGATGAGTAGCTTGATGAAGTTTCAAGATTAGTTCCATTGCAAGAATAAATACCAGGTATGCTCCTATGAATTGGTCTCACATCCCTAGTTTTCCAAATCCTATGCCAAAGGTTGAATGGTTAACTGATCTTCCTATATTTAAAGATGAAAAGAAAGACAATGTTGCTCTTCATTTGGTTAGATTCCATATGCATGCACACAATATTAAGGTTCAGTTCCCTGAGGATTGTCTCATGAAGATGTTTATGGCCACTTTAGAAGGAAAAGCATGGTCTTGGTATGAAATCTTGCCACATGGTTCATTATATTCTCTTCTTGATTTCCACGTTGCATTTGATGAGATGTATGAAGAGTGTTATCCCTCCTTATTGTTGGTCAAAGACTGCTGTAAAAATTGTGTGAGTTTTATTGAATATTTGGAGAATTGTTATGAAGATGATGAGTTCATGGATGAGGAAATTTAGAGGCTCTTCATGACAATCCCTTTCATCACCAAGAAGAAAGGGTATCCTCTCTCTTGGAAGAAAATGAAACCCAACAAGAATTTATTTATGATAATCATGTTACATCCTCTAAGTTTGATGAAAATTTGCAACAGAATTGTCAATATTTTGATCATCAGGAATATGAAAATCATTGCAAACAACAAGAGGAAATATTGGAAGATAATTGCTACAATCCTCAGGTAAAGGATGAAGTTTATACTTCATGTCATTTCTTGCATCAGCCTACATCAAATGATGATCACACTAATGAGGAAGTGGATGAATTTTTTTCTTTATCCTTGTCTTCTAATCATAAATCATTTGAGTGCAAGTCAGAAGATAAGATTCAGTTTTTGGATGAAGTTGCTAAGAACATTGAAAAATACATTAAAGTTTTATAAGGTCAAATTCAATCTTATAATCTTCATGATCAAGATCAGTCTTTTCAAAAGCTTGTTATGCTCGAATATAAAGAGAGGATGATGTTACCTATCTCTTTTGAGTTTGAGGAAGAATAAATTGTTTTCGAAAATCAGTTTGAACAATAGTTTGATAGAACACAATTGAAATCCGGTGTGGCTGAGCAAAGCATATATGATTTGTCCAAAGTTGCAGAATGTTTTGAGAATCACCAAACAGATCATGTCTTCTTTGATCCTATAGCCGAACACATGGAAGAGTTCTATAGTCCAGATTTTCTGTTATATTTTCATTATGAGAATCAGATACATTATATGTTGCCTTGGTCATTTCAGTATCATGCTTACTGTTGGTTCAAGTGCAGTAAACAGGTTCAAATGTCAGATCAGATCAATGACTGGCTTCATTGGAAGTTTCATGTTGCTTGAGTTAAAAATGGAGATTGCAACTGATAGGGTAGGTAGGGGTGTGTGAATAAGCTCAAAGTTGACTCAGCATATTTTAAGTAGGTACAGATTTGGTTCTTCTGCAGTGATCATCAAGCTTGAGCCCGAGGTGAAGGCCATTAGAGCTTAAAGAGAAAGCTTGGAAATTTCAAAGTTTTTTCTGTTTTGGACAAGAAAATGGATAGCAACACTAGAACTACTGGTTCTTAGTGTACCACAGGGGCACACTATCCCAAGTGGAGCCACTGTTATCAACCAAAAAATTTCAAAACATCATTTTGACAAGGTTACAAAATTTCATGGATCAAAATTGGGTTTTAGGAGTCAATTTAGGTTTGATCAAGGGTAGGTTTTAGATTTTTTATAGTTTAAAGCTCATCCTAAGGTTCAAATAAAGCCTTCTTTAAATTTATTTCATGTCAAATATTCATCATTTTCCATTTGTAGGTCATTTCCCAAAGTTTTGTGTAAAAACTATTCAATTAGTCGAAAAACATCAATTTCGTAGCGCCACCTGTTGAAAAAATTCGTTTTACGCTACGAAAGCGCTGATAGTTTCGTAGCGCAAACATGAAAAATTACACTGCAGGCGCTATGAAAGTGCGTTTTTGTAACTTTCTTGTCAGTTGAGCTGGCAGATGTCAGAAACTGTTGGGAAAGGGTAGGATAGTGGCATGTTGAGTCATGTAATGTTGAAATTCGATGTACACACCCACGTTTGTAGTCATCATTGTCATTATAGGTTATGAATGAGGCATCATTCAGTTATGAGAAGACATTTTAAATTTCAAAATCTTTCCTAATTAGTCATTCTCATTCCCTTTTGCCTCCATTCGAAATGGTCTGAGCTCTGAGTGTCAAGCCAAACCTGTGGCTGGTTCATATAAAGGTTTTACTACACCCATATCAAGCGAGGCTAATAGTTTGTCAAACGAGGCTAATAGTTTCTCAAGTGAGGTTGAAAGATTTGTTCAAGAACATGGCAGAGGAAAAGAAAATTCATAGAGGATGACACTGATTAAGGCATGAACCTAAAGACATTAATGAAATAATTGAAGACCCAACAGTGATGGAAGTGTTCAGAAGAGTAGGTTTCCTACGATTTTGTGAGAAGTTTCAGGGCTGTCACAAACAGGTATCCAAGGAATTTTCCATGAATTTCAATGGAACAACCACTAAGGTCGGGATGCTAAGTGTGTCTATTACACCAGAGATCATTGTTGTTGTTACAGAAATACCAAGAGGTCAAGAAACCTGGTTCAAAAGTTTCAAATTTGATATGGAGCAGTGTAAAGAGTTCATGAAGCCTGAGTGCACAGACATGGACCTTAATAGCGCTATCCCTAGAAGTTGCATCAAAGATAACTACTCAAAACTGCTGCTCAACATTCAAAAATATTTTACCTGTGAAGGCAGATATCACAATTTTTATTCATATCATTTCAAACTTCTTCTACACTTCACTGGTACGATTTCACTTGATTTACCTTATTATCTGCATAGGAGTCTTAGAAAGATGGCTGATAAGGTGCAAGAAAAGTCTAAAGGGAGTGAAACATCCTTATTTCATCATAGTTTAATGAAGTTATTAATTTTAGATGAACTTCAAAAGATAGGCAGAGATTGGTCATCTTTCTTGTTTATTAATGGTTTTGAGTTGGAAACCCTAACTCCCGCAAGAAACCCTAAAACTAAAGGAGTTCCATCACCACCAGTAGCAGAACCAAGCCAACCTATGGTTGCAAAGCCAAAAGCAACTGCAAGAGTGAAGCCAAGAAAGCAAACCGATAAAGGGCTAGAGCAAATGCAAATGCTTGATACACCAACTCTCTCACTTGAAAAACAGAGATCAAGGGTTGTCAAAGATGAAAAACAAAAGAAAGATGTTAGCAAACAAGGGACAAAAAGAGTGAGTAGAAGCCAAGCAATGGCATTGAAAGGAAAAACAATTGCTACAGAAAACAACCCACTAACAAAGTGGAATCTAGAAGACATTCTTCATGCCATTGACATAGAGGAGACACCCATTTTTCAAGCTGAGTTCATTGGGGAAGATGAGCATAAGCTGAAAAAGTTCAAGTCTGCAAAGAGGCTAGAGTTTGAGGGGGAAGATGCAGGTTTCAAGAAAGCCTATGACTAGGCATGATAGGAAATTGATGGAAGGTAGCAAAGAAGATAAAAAACCCACTGAGACAGCTAAAGCTCCTAAAGAAGTTGTTGATCTCTCATCACCTACAGTGAAGCATACAATCAATAGAAAAAAGAGGGGAAAAGAGGAAATAAAAGAGAAAATAGAGTTTCAGCATCTTGAGGAGAAATTGAGGTTGGAAAAATATGAAATTAATATCATGAGAAAGAGGGCTAGAAAGCACAATGTCAAGAAAGTACAGTTTAAAATAATGAAGGTAATGTGGGAAGGACAAGTTGATCCTGCTTCTGAAACTTTAAGAAATGCAGAGCAGTTTTTCAAATGAATAGTTCCAGCAATAAAAGAAGCTAAATTTGTCAGAATAGTAAACACTAATCTGAGAGCTACTAACAAAAGACTCAAAGACAAGGTGAAGGATTTAGAGTAGCAGTTGGAGTTGATTCATGATGAGTTAAAGAGCAAAGGCATTAAAATGACAGTCATAGAAGAACCAATAGCTCAACCAAGTGTAAATGAAGAAGGGACCTCAAGAAAGCTAGAATAACTGTGTTTTTACAGTTGATATGGTTTTTAAATGATGAAGACAGGTATATTTTGAGTTTTTGGCATAACTACCATTTTCATTATGAAATTTTTTGACAAAACTGCATACTCAGCAGTTTCGTAGCGCATTCAGTGTAAAAAAGCAGAAAAGCACTACGAAACTATTGTAGCTACTTTTCTTTCTTATTTTGATCAGTTTTTGAAGGGTTCAAGAATGAATCAAGAACTTAATTTGCTATGGAGGATGTATAAAAGGGTAATTAAAATAATCTTGGAGGAAAGAAGTCAAAGATCTGAACAATAAAGGTTGAAATAGCAGCACTACGAAAGGTGCTACGAAACTACTGTGTTTTTGTAGCGCAGAACATTACAACATTTTGAGAAGTGGTTAAAGTGGTTTTAGACAGTTGGAGGCTAGGGAGGAGTTATGGGACATGTTATGCCAACTTCCAATAGCCAAGGACCATGAAATGAAGGGTACATGATGGTCAGAATGTTCAAATAATGCCAAAAGATCTTATGCCTAAAAACAGGGTTCTGTTTCCTATTTTGGTGGAGGTCAGCAAAATGGTCATGAAGAAATGAAGCCCATCATCCAGATTTGACCATGTGATGATACACTTGGAAATGATGTAAATTTAAGTAGATAAGGTTGTTATAGATAGCGATAAGAAGTTTGAGTCCTTTTTGGAATACGACTATTAAGTAGATTAGGTTTCTTTTTGTAATAAATTCCATGTCTTATGGTTATGCAAGGTGTTAGTAGTTAGAAATTCGATGTATCTAGCCTAGAGGCAGATCATCCCATGTTGTAAGATGTCTATTAAAGACCAAGAGGTCAAATTTGTAAAGGGTTGGACATTTTTGGCAAAACTGTGCTTTTTGTGAATTGACTGGTTTTCAACTAATACAGAGATTTTCTACTTGACCAACTTGAGATTCAAAAGGAGTTTTAGTGTGTTCCTATCCTATTTGCATCTCTTATATTATCTCATTGCAGTGTTGTTCATCTATATAACTCAGAATTCATCTTTTAGATGCTCTTAATTCCTATATAAGTGAACTGATTATGTTTTTACAGTTTGATGTGTGTGTATCTTATGACTAAAACTCTGATATGCCTCAACTTCCATGTTAAGTATATTCACTGGATTACTGAATTGTTTTGAATCCATATGCCCAATGTGTACATGCTGATGTGATTGTCAACCTACATTTATCATTTATCTGTTCATTACCTAAATAGAGTTAGCCATCTAAATTTTTATCCAAATCATTAACCCTTGAGAGAGCCCTCTCAGGCTAAGGAGGCTAAGCCTTAGTCAAAATATTAGGTTTGAAATGGTCACATGAAGTTGACTGATCAAGCAACCTATCAGATCCAATTTAATGATAACAAAATCCATCGTTGTTGCATATAGGAGCATTTAGCTCTCATAAGAAAAGTGTGACACTCTGTTATAATTTTCTCTACAATGTGATGGAAAGCGTGCCATGAATGTTGGAAATTTCATGGTTAATGTAATATAAGCTAAATACAAATTCATTTCTTCTACACAAGATCAAGAAAGCTATGCCGAGTAGCCAACACCACAGAACAAGACATGTTTTCCAACTCCATCAATGCTACTGAATCTCTCTCAGTGTTGGAGTTATTTTATCAATAGAATTATTTTTACTGCTCTTGAAGTGATGAAAATCACCTCTCCATACATTTTTTACTATATGCACAAAGAACAAAAGAAACCGACTTCATATCAGTGATACTGAAAAAACAAGAACATGGTAGACACTAGGGAGATCAGTGGTAAAGTACAATGTGATCTTTTGAATAGTTTCAAATATCGTGAAGAAAATAATACATAGGTGACTCAATAGGAAGTGATCAAGATTAAATATGGAGGAACTGCACCAAAACAACCTTTGATTTTGAAGGTAGAAAATCAAGATCTATTTCTTTATTCATGAGGCATTCATTTTGGCATGATCAGACAGGGTCTTTAACTTAAATTCATCATAGGCCTCATGATTTGTAAGGCTCAAGGAAGCAGTATTGCAGTAAGATTTCATTGTAACATGGTTCTTGCCTTTTCTTGATATAATTATTTGTTAAATTAACAATTATTTATTTAATTTATTCAAATAAATTAATTTTTAACTAATATATATATATATATATATATATGTTGTATACAAGTTGTGACAAGAAGTTTTTAAATTCTTTATTAAAATTTATGAAACAAATTCAATTTTTACAACTTGTATGTTTAAATACGTGATTTTGGAAGTGATGATGGCTTCTTTAGACACTTGATTAGTATTGTGGAAGAAATTTGAGTATATCATTAAGGACTATGAATAGTTCCTGTAGCAGTTGCATTACTTACAACAAATTTTAATATTCTTTGTTGCTGATACATATACCAAATCTATGAAAAATTGGTTATCCATGAAAAACTGTAACCATGTCTGCAATGATATATGCTAATCATTTCAATTTTATGTTGATGACAAGTTATTTTATCATTTGTTAAGTAATCCTTTCAGTTTTTATGTTTATAATAGTTTAGAAGCATTGATATCAATCTAATAAATTGATATAGCAAACCAACTGATGTTTGTGACACATGTGTAGATGTTTCCATTCATAAATTGCTTACTCATTTTATCTCAAGATTGCTAGATAATGGTGAAATAAATATAGTGCTGATCCAAGTGATCCAGAGAGGTATTCACGACCATTTTGGAGAACCAAGCATGGAGATGCTTATAATTTTCAATGAATTAGTCTTCAAAAGTTCCTAGCTCTGTTTTAATTACATAAATGCATTGAAAACCATCTGATAGTATTTACTTCAGTTGTTTTATTTGGACGGGTTGCAAGCTGATATTTACCGCTATACAAGTTGTGCATCAAATTATTAGGTAGCAATTGTGCCAAGAAGTTTTTAAATTATTTCTCTTCAACTATATCTTATCAGTTTAGTATGTTTTCAATCAAGAAGAGGCTTCAGAGTTTAAGAACTGTATCTTAGATCTGAGCAAATGATTCTATTAAAATTTATGAAACAAATTCATTTTTTACATCTTATATGTTTAAATATGTGATTTTGGAAGTGATGATGGCTTCTTTAGACACTTGATTTGTAATGTGGAAGAAATTTGAGTATATCATTGATCCGGATTTATGTAGGAACGCAACAGAATACATATATAACCATAAACACAGAGATGCAGCGGAAATAATGCTTCATTTTATTAATAAAAGAATGACTGAAATAAGCTTACAAACATAATGGAAACAGGCTAGGGCACTGGTAGCATATCTCTGAGAAGAGATGTGGTGTACGCAGGCCTCTGAACTATGTTACATTGAGGCTCGCAAGCCTATTACAGACATAATGGAAATAGATGAGCTAAGATCCTGGCAATGCTTATCTATGAGAGGAGATGTGCCGGCTACCAGCCCCTGAACTGTGTTATAATGAGGCTCGAAGGCCTATTTATTGTTAAGAAACAATGTAAAACCCGAAACGTCCAAAAACCTAACCCTAGGAGATGAAACGCCAAAACGGTGGGCCCTGTTTGGGTAAGTTGGTGTTTCAACTTCCCGGGGATGTAGCTTTGGCATCCAATCTCTGTTTAACGTGCTCAATAGCTCATTAGAAATATCTATCCGAGGGCTACAAATTTTGAGTGAGCAACATTGGTCTACCCAATGTTGCTCCCCATTTTCCCAAAAAAAGTCATTTAGGGCCTCAAAACGGCTCCGGAAGTTCAGGACCTGAAAAGATGCTATAAATAGCAAGTTGTGCTGAAACTTAAAAACTGAAAGAACTAATGGTGGGGGTTCAAATGGACTCAGTGGGTGGCCACCAATATCCACCTGGATCATTAAGTCCCCAAAACGGCTCCGGGTGTGCAGGACCCAAAAACCTGCTAAAAATAGTAAGTTGTGTTGAAGCTGAAAAATTGAAAGAATTGATGTAACGGGTCCAAATGGAATAGGTGGGAGGCCACTGATATCCACCTGGATCAATCATTAAGGATTGTGAGTAGTTCCTGTAGCAGTTGCATTGCTTATAACAGATTTTTGTATCCTTTGTATAAGTTATTGTATATACAGTTCTAACACATTTCCCCCAGACGTTACCTATATGGTGAGTAGTTAATGTAGCAATTGCATTACTTATAAGATATTTTTATGTCCTTTTTATAAGATATTTTATATACAATTCTAACACATTCCTCTCAGGTGTTACCTATATGGTGATTGAGTGATGATGGCTTCTTTAGACACTTGATTAGTATTGTGGAAGAACTTTGAGTATATCATTAAGGATTGTAAGTAATTCATGTAGCAGTTGCATTGCTTATGAAATATTTTTATATTGTCTCGATAAACTATTGTATATACAGTTATACTATGATATGGATACACATTCCCCCAAGCGTTACCATGTATTGACTGTTGTCCAATTGCTGATATTTAGAGAAATATAATTAAGTGATTGATGGTTTTTGAACATCAAAGTTACTATGATGACCTTTTATCTTAGGATTACTCCTTAGTACTGAGATTCGATCTACATGATGAATATGCATAGATCGCTTCACAGGAAAACCCTTTTTTCTATTGATAGTATGTGGTAGTTGTATGAATGGACTGCTTATATTGTCCTCATTGTCATAAGATTCCAGCATGGTTAATTTTTTTTTGATAAGTCTATATACAAGTTATACATATTATGTAGTAAGAAATGTTCTTTAATAATAATAGTCACTGAAAGGGGAAATGATCTCAATACACCCCTCTAGATATACAATGTCTCATGTTGTTCTTCTCATTTGGTGACACATGGAAATCCCAATACCAAAACTCTTTCACATTGTTTCTCACATTATACGAAAGTATATCTTGATAAGGTTTCCTATATATATTAGCCCAACATGCAAGTTCATCATTCTCATGTTATTGAATCCTAATTTTTTAATGCCTCCATAAAATTTTGCTTTATTGATATCAACCAATTTTATGTAGTTCATTTTCCAACAACACCTGTCAATAATTCCCTAATAGCACTTATGCCTTATTGAGATTTATATTTTGCAATTTTTCCAGGGGTTGATGTCATATTTCTTGATACCAACTCATTTACCTTCACCTATTTGGAATTTATAATGCCCAATAATTGAACTATATTTCTTAGATATTTGTTCTTTAAAAATATATTTAAGAATTAAGCTTGTGTTATGATAGATATACCTTGAAAATATTTTTGATCACCCAATTTACTTTATCTTGAACTGTTCATTCATGAATTAGTTTCCTCATTTCTTCAATTTTATTTAATTCTATATTATCTAGAAAATTATCATCAAAGACAATTTCTTGCAACTTCCTATTAATGTCCATATTTTTCTACGTGTGGTACGATCTTGTTGTAGGTAAGATGTTGTCCCTACATAAAAAAACTATACATTTTTCATTTTTCATTTGAACTTGAAATGTACATTGAAAAAATTTAAACTAGCAATTGCACCATCACTAAATGTTGCAAAGGAAATGATGTAAGATTCTTAAAGAGATCAAATAGTTGCTAAGCAAGATATGTGTAGTGAAATCGATGTCTATCTTATTTTGTGCGTAAATTTCCATACAACTTTACACCATATCAATCCCTATCAACTTTGTCAGATTTGAAATTTGATGTCTACTTGACAAGAGATGATATTCATGCCTATTTGGCCACAATAGAATTTGCCAACCCCAATTCTCTTAGAAAACAATTCTAAGTTTCCCAACCATTGTTTTGAGATCTTTACAGGAGATTTCAGGATGTCAATTTTAGTTCTCCACTTCTTTTCACCTATAGACAGGGAAAAATTAAAGTCTTTGATTGGACTCTTCTGTGGTCTTTGAATATATCATAAATCCAACTAGTAGTATGATAAATATATTCATGTTCTAAAAGTAACTAATAATAAGGCACTAGTGTTTCTATGAGACATTCATTCTTTGAAGATTTTTATGGAGACCAACTAGTGGCACTTCATCAATGGCCTGCCTACTACACAAGAAGACAAAATGACTATTTCTGTTTCAGTTTGCTAATTTTTCAAATTGATAATTTTTGTGTCTTGTGATAAGACTACTAATGCACAGTGAGCTGTTGCAAAAAAAAACTCAAGGGTATTCCTAAAATTTGCAAGAAAATTCAAAGGGTAGCATGCTTCCAAGTGATCATGCATTAAAAAATGTTGGTTATAAACTGCCAATGCAGCATTATTATCGACATTCCTATTTCTGAAAGTGCGTTGTATGGCATTGACATACACGCAATCAGATAGAAGGGACCATCTCATTTATTCAAAAATAAACACTTCAAAATGTAACACTCGGCATTAAAACTTCCCCCTCACACTCTCCTTCCATAAAATACTTAGTTCAATCACTAAAATTAAAAAGAAAGGAAATGGCTCAAAAATAAACACTTAGTCTAAATGTAACACTGGACGTTAAAACTAACGAAAGGATATGGATAAAAAATAAACACTTCAATCTAATGTAACACTGGGAATTTATGCAACAAATTGTCTCCTAACCAGATTGATGGAATTTCCATTGGATTGAAGCCTCCTGCCGGGGGCATTCTTTCCTACATCAAGCTACGAGATTAGTCATTATATGGGAAAAATCACAGCTAAATAAAAATCTTCAGAGATTCTTTACATTTCTCTGTCACTAAATAATCCACAGGTCCCAGTACCCAAATGTTTGAGAACCAATTACTACATTTGCAATCTACTATCTATGTGTCATGGATCGTATTCATATACAAACAATCAGACAAAAGTGCCCATCTCATTGAGTCTAGATAACAAAAAAATTAATGCCCATCTCATTGAGTCTAGATAACAACATATATGTACATGAATTTTTCCTCTATCTTTTAACGAATGAGAATGTGTAGGTACAGAAGTAATAACACCATAAAGAAGAATTTTTCAGATATGCTACAAATTGTATCGGAACTAGATAGAAGGATTTCCAATGGATTGAAGCCTCCTGCGGGGGGCATTCTTGCCTACATCAAGCTACTAAATTAGTAATTATATGGGAAAAATAACATCTTCATAAAAATCTTTAGAGATTTTTCACAGTCTTCTCTGCAACTTAATAATCCTAAGGCCCGGGTCCCCATATCTTTCAGAACCAATTACTACATATTAATTCTACTATCCTGTATTTAGCCTTCGAGGAGGCTTCACAATAGAAAAAAAAAACAAAAAGTACTAAACGAGTTTAAAAGACTATACATTCTAGACATAGGCCTGCAACATCAAAACTGAAACCACCAGTTTGATTGCTTGTTATGTATTTATGGTAAGCCTCAATTGCAAGAACCAGGAATGCTTGGATAATTTAAACCTGAAATTGGCAGATCTTCCAAGAACCATTGTTCCAGGAAACACTGCTCATGGAAGATCATCCAAGAACCAATGTTCTAGGAAACAATTCATAAAGTTACCCAAAGTTTCCAGATGCCGAGACAAAGGAATAATGTAATCCAACGAAGATAATATAGCAATTGTACCTATGGAAAGATAAATCAAACAGAGGAAGGTATTGTTCAATTTTGGTCAGGGGATTCCTTCCTTGTCCTGAATCTTTACCTTTACATTGTGAGATTTAAATTTTCACTGGTTTATAAATAAATAATTTGAATAGATTATTGTTGAGAAGTTGACCCGGGAAAGTTCAATATCAGCTTTCGAGGTTCAGAGCTATTCACACTCTGGCTTGGGTGATCTTATTGCAGTGAAAACAGAAATTTTGGGTTAAAGCCAGAGCATTGGAGGTCTGTTAACTCTTGGGGATTTATTTTTAGAGAAATATTGTCTTTTTCTGATATTAGGTTGCATTTTTGCAATAAGTTTTTTCATATTTTTAGAATAATTGTACTGTTGAGGCTAAAGCTATAAAACCCTAGGTGGAAGAATATAGTTTTGGCATGAAGGAAAATCTTGGAGAAAATACAGGGGTTTGTTGGTATTAAAAAACATACCTGAAATGGAAAATCAATCAGGGAGAAGTATTGATATTAATAGTAATGTTGGAACTTGGAATGAGTTCAAATAATAATCCACAACAATTCTATGCTGGATACCCTCATGCACCTCCCTTTCCATACGCTCTGCCACCACAAGCTCCATCAATAAATCTGCTTTTGAATATAAATCCAGAGAAAAACAACCAAGGCCATACTAATAATCATTATGGACACCAAGGTGGTTATCAATTTCAACCACCAGCTTCACAGCCACAACGTCATCAACTAGAACTACAACAACCACAACCAGAAAGACTTGAAATAATGCAAGGCCAAAGGCCCCAGAGTGGAAGTGGGAATGGGGCTTTAGTTTTCCAAGATGAATACAACCTTCTAGGATTTTTTAATCGATATGGAAATGAAATTTTTTTTGTTATCAAATATTACAGCAAGGAGCACGTCCTTAGCAGTATTAGACATGGAGTTTGGACAAGCACTTACAATGGAAATAAAAAATTAAATGTCGCATAAAATGAGGCTGCCTCGGTGGAGAAAAGGGACAGAGACCAAACAGAATCAGAGACCAAAAATAAAAAATAAACTCAAACAAAACTAAAAAAACAAAAATAAATAAAAAATTTGTTATCAAAACTATCTCATACCTTAGCATTGATATAAAAAATTGGCAACAATAACCATAACAATTATTTTTTCAAATAAATATTTTTCTTATTCTAAAAAATAGTAATACTCTTTTAAAAAAAATACTATACTACTAAATATATTTTGCAATCCTCCTGCTACACTACAAATATGAATTTGTATCTAAACCATTGTAAATGAATATAGATTACAATCATAACACTAACATAGACTACAATCAATTCCTTTCCTCCTTCTCTACCATAAATATGGTATTTAAAAAAATTATATAAATATGAATCATAACAACTACATAGACTACAGTCAATAATATAAAATTGTATATGAATATGGATCATAACAACAACACAGACTACAATCAATAATATATTATGTCCAAAGATGAACACATGTGCTACTGGTATGCTCTAAGATAAGCACAAATGCTCACTAATCCAAATACTTTATAAATCAAAATTTAGTTAACTGGAGAATATGATTTATAAAACCTTTTCATCATAATTACAAAGCAGCTGATCACAATTGAAAGATTACCATTGACATCTTCAACTGAAATATTTAATGAATTCCATTGCATTATAATTTCTCATTCAAAATACATAACTTGATGAATTTTCAAATAAATGGTTGTCATTTTATTGCGAGAACATATAAGGTAATATGGTACAGTGATTAAGGAATAATGACTAGAAATAAGAGGATGTGGTTTAGTAGTTAAGTGGGAGGTTTGATTTCTCTGATTCTTGTGGTCTGAAAGTAAGGCATAATTGCTTCAATTGAAAAAAAACAACTTGAAAAAACTCAAAAACAGGATTCCAAATCTTGTTTTACAAAATGAGATTGGATAAAGCTGGCAGCCTCCTGAAGAAATAGAGAGAAGCGGAGGGCAGAGGGTGCCGGAGTTTTGGATGACGAAAGAAGTATAATATGAAGATAACAACAATCACTTGAAATGGAGTAAAAAACAGAACAAGTGCAACGATCAAGCAAAACAGAACAAAAAAGGTGGTTGCACAAGGATCTGTCCAGTTGAGAAGAGCCTGGAGTCTCTTTGCCTGGCTAGCCACATCCCCAAGCACAATCTGAACTCGACATGCCAGCGATCTGAGCCTATCATATCTCATTTTCAAAGCTTCTACACTGATAGAGTAGAAGAGGGTGTCAAATTCAATTTCTTTCTCCAATTCATCTAGATTTATCATGTATGGATGGGATTCAATGGGATGAGATGATGGTTGTTGATGTCTAAATTTGTATCTGTAATGACACAGGCCTAGGAAGAACATGGATATGCAAATAATGGGAATGATGAATTTTGGATAACATACTAGAATGAGCAGCAACACTTGCACCACCACAATCTTCAATGGACTCTTCCACTGACATAAATTGTTGACCCATTTGGTGGCCTTGATTAGGGTAGACAAGACATTGACCATTCTGAACCAGTGAACTCTACTACGTCGCATGCTCTAGAGACTCAAACCCATGTCCAACATATGGTGCACTAGGTCTTCTTTCAGGGGAGGCTCTGACCTAGATAGCCTGAGGGCTACTATTTTCATGGATGAATTTCTGAGTGCATCTTGCTATGTTATTACTAGAGGGTAGAGATAATGCATTTCTGGTAGAAGTGGAGTAGAATAAATATGAAATACATTGAATAAAGAAGAGCATGATAAGTGTACCGCGAGTTGGACCTTGCCCATTTTTTGAAGTCTAGTAGGTCTTAACACCAGCAAGGGGTAACTGTTTGTGTAGATTCGATCCATCTCCAGAGTAGAGACTCAGATTCGAACCTTTCCCATTCGTGTTATACCTCTATTTTATGATACTCCCAATGGGTCCTACCAATTCATTGTCAAATACTCCCAATGTGAAGACTGTGTAGGGATCTTAAACCTCCCAATTATACTGTTCATTCCATTTGGGGTTTAGGTTGTCCATGGTGGTACGGGTTTGAATCCACTTGCGAACGTACTTGGCTACACAAAAAGGATCAATGGTGCCTTTTCCTTCCTTGGTCTTTATGGGAAACAAATTCTTGGCACCCATAATACCAACCTCCAAGACTCCAACACAGGGATGCCAGAGCTCTTTTCATGTGGGATGCATATCGCTGGTCACATGGGAGGCTTTGTCCAGAACATGGTAGCCACCATCAAAACACAGGAGAAGATGAAGCCTTCCCTTGAATTCCACTTTATTGTCGCCCAATTCCAGCCACCAGGGGCTCACCAGTCTGTGATCCAGATGTTTTTCGATTGAATTAAGTGAAACTTTAGCCTGACCCACAGTCTCAGCCCCCTTTAGTCCTCTGTTTTCCACGCTTAATGAAAAAACATCCTCGAAGGGTTTGGCTGCAACAAAAACCAAATCTTGATTCTAGAAAGGGTTCCAAAAACTCTGCCTCATCGAAATTCTTGTCGTCCTAATATGAAATCCCAGCTGTGCCTTCACAAAAAATTCAGGGTAACGCCCCTTTTCTGAAACCCTAAGCTCTTGGGCTTCGATGACATTGACCCTCAGATACTAGAGCTTGGGAGAAAGGTATACCTTGGAACGAAGTAACCCACTCGAGTAAGATTGCCACACTTCTTGAAATGCTTCGTTGGCCTGTCATTGAGCATGATGCCTCCATTCACCTTTACTCGCCCTTGAGCATCTTCAAATCTGTACCATTGAGGCGTCAATGGACTGTTAGGGAGTGCCTGGTTCTTCTCATCTCCATGGGCTCACTTGTGCATTTGAAAATTTTCATTGTACCTAAAACCCATGCTTCTTATCCATGCCTCGGAACCAACCATCTATGTCAATAAATAACGACTTCAAATCAACGACCGAGAAGAATTTAACCGTCTAACAAAAGATTGAACGATGCATATGAAGGAAAACAAGGCAACAATTATGTTGTTTTAAAATACTGACACCTTACGACATAAATATTAAAATGGTGACTTCATTTTTGTGGTTGATATTCTCATTGACAAGTCCCTCTACATCTCTCATTTCCTCATCATTTTCAGGTACATCCACATCTCTTTCAAGCTCTCTATTTTGTACCTATATATCTCCTTCATGCTCTCTATTTTGTACAACCACATTCCTTTAGGCTCTCTATTTTCCTTTAATGCTCTTCTCTTTTATAGTTTATCATCATTTTTTTTCATTTAAAATAAATACATTTTATAATATATTTTTTCACTAGTATATGAAAATTATATATATATATATATATATGACTAAAATTTTGAACTAAAAATGATAAGTAGGTGCAGGTTTGTTATATTGATGCACCATACTATACTACATTTGGAGGTAAGTAACACTACCCCCCTTCACGTAATGTGCCCTAATGTGTAAAATCTCTATGCAATTCACCAAATCCATTTAGTTCCAACTTAGTCTTATTTTCCCAAAAAAAAAAAAAATATTATCATCAAGTATATATCTTAAAAATATACAATTATAATTATATATAATTGTAAAATAATATTTTTAAAAATTAATGTAAAAATTCGATTTTGAAAGTGGTCTTTTTTAATGATATAACTAGTAAATCTATTATCCCTTTTTATTTTTTTAATGATTCAATTGCTATTAACATTTGCATGTTGTCATGAGGAGATTTTTTATTTTTCACGTCAATTACCTTTTATAACTCCAGGAGGTTCTTAATATTGCCTTTGTTTTTAATAAATGGAACTCAATTATATATTTAAAATGATGATTAGGTAGGAGAATTTTAGGATTATAATTTTTTTTTTTAGTCCAAGTTGACAATGTGAATGTTTATATACCTAAAGTTGGCTCCCATGTTCAATACCTCCCCATGGGGTTTGAAGATAATAGGTAATGGAAATTGAACAACATATAAAACAAATAATTTATACATCAAAAAATCAGTTCTATATATTATAGTAGTTCTAGCTTGAGTAATATTTCAATTTTCCATTCAATTATTTATTAATAAAGTTGTTTTACTTAGTAGGGAGTACAATAATTTTGTAATCAAATAATAAGAGAAACCATATTCACAATATAATTTATTTGAATAAATTGATGTGTAAAATATTTTAATAAGAAACTAGATTTATAATTATAAAATATAAAACTATAACTTAAATTTGTGAAATTACTTTGTATTTTTTTTTTCCTTATGTATATAGAGAAAGGCTAAACCAAGTTTGGAGTTAAGAAAATAAACTATAACATAAAGAAAAATATCTCCTTCCAAAAAAGTCTCCATATTAAAATGGCATTCACCAAGACTATTGTTCTTCATATACAATTTCTGACAAGCATGCAATTGGCGCTCGGATATGTAGATGAACTTGGAGTAAACTCTATTTATGTTAATAAAAATTCTCTTTATTTACATCTATGCTAGATATATTGTACTTGAATGTATTTAAAATATCTTATTTGAATTATATGCTCTTTCATGCTTGTTTCGGAGGATTATTAATCACCAAAGGATTTTCACCCCCAATTTCCTATTTCAATATCTATAACAATTTTTTTATATGTGAATAGATTATGTTGGTTTACATATATGTTTTCACCCACAATCGCCTATTTCAATATCTATAATGAAATTTTCTGGTTGATAACTCTTATCATCAATATCTTTGAAACCTCCATGACTTGCTTCCATGGAAGCAAAATTTGCCTTTCAATCTTTCACGATGGCTCCTTCTTTGCAAAAACTTATTTCTTCTAGGCTACTCTTTCCTATGCTATTGCCTTCCGATGTTTATTTTTCAACATGTTCTGCAATTGCTAGTTTTAACTTTTATTTACATCACAATATATAGACATTAATCTAACTGAATTTGAAAAAATTAAAATACTCAAATTAATTATTGCTCATAATCTTACAATGCAATCATATACTATACACTAAATATTCAAAATAATATGTTCTCCTAATCTTGTACAATTATTTATTATTAAATGGACAATAAATAGAATATGAAATATCATTTTTTGAAATATTGTTGGTATCTAAAATGATTATAAATCAAATATTTTTTTTTTTGAATATTGCATAAAAATGATGAATTTCTCATATGTGTGTGTTTAATATCAATGGACTTTTGACAATAAAAATATACTCATTATGAGTTCAACATACTTATCACATAGAATAATTGAGTCACGTAATTATAACTAATATCCAATCAATTGTATAAAATGATTTCTATAACATCTCTTAAATTTATACTTACGACTTTCTAAAAACAACATTTTTTTCCAAAATCAACATATAATTTCACTAGAAATTTCCTATAATCAAGTCACTTATTGTTTCATTTATATATATATATATATATATATATATATATATATATATATATATATATATATATATATATATATATATATATATATATATATATATATATCTATATATATATATATATATATATATATATATATATATATATATATATATATATATATATATATGGTCAAATTTTTCATATACATACAAGAGTGTATACCAGAAAAAACTCATCAACATATTTACATTTTTATCCCCAGGGGATTAAAAACAGAACATATGACATCCAAAGAGCCAAAGCTTAAAAGGAGAATATTGCAACTCCTAGCACAATAAACATCTATTAGAAGAAGAACCATTTGAGCTGAAATAACCCTGAGAGAAAAAAAAAACAAATACAAAGAGGTATTTGTAGTTAACAAAGAAGCCAAAACCTCCAAAAATATAAGAGTGTATACCAGAAAAAACTCATCAAAAGCTCTACATTTTTACCCCTGGGGGGTTAAAAACATAAAATATGACATCCAAAGAGTCAAAGCTTAGAAGGAGAAATATTAAAACTCCTAGCACAACAAACATCTATCAAAATAAGAACCATTTGAGCTGAAACAACCCTGAGAGTAAAAAAAAAAATAATACAAAGAGGTTTTTGTAGTTAACAAGGAAACCAAAGCCTCCAAAAATATGGAGATTCGCAAATCCACTATACATTGATAAAAAGGAAAGAAACCCCATATAGGGCTAAAAGAAACCCAAAAAACAAACAACATGACAACTCTAGAACCCACACATGTGATGCAAGTAAGTAAGTCCATGGGAAAAAACCACGAGCACCTAAAAACACAAGCACCGAAACAAGAATACCGAGGCGGTGGGTAAACCCGAACAACCAAGAAAAACCATTGAATAGACATAAGACAAATTTAAAAATCCCCAATGAAATCCAACATAAATTATACATGAGCAACTTTGAAGGTCGGAGTGGCAACAGACAAACACTAGTAGTCGACAACCCATTTGAAAAGCCAGGGAAAAAATAGGTGACAACTTCTCTGATAGAAAAAATACCACTAAAATCCCCCACAACAAAGGAAGAACGACGATGGAAACATAGGATTCAAAACACAAACACTGGTCGAAACCACAAACACAAAATCTGGATAAGTAGCTTAGCATATACCTTCAACAACCCAAACTAGGGATCTATGATGACTAAGGTTTCCCTAGTCGCCTCCCCCTCCCTAAAGATTTTGTAATTATGTCAAGAGATATGTATATTTTAGAATAGGGATTTTAGAATTAATCAATAATTATTAAGTGGATGGTAGATATTTAACCTTCATGGAATATCTACAATTTTTTTTAATAGTAGCCAAGGTAGAGGGTCGAGAATTATCTCCAAACTAGTTATGAAATTTTGAATTTTAATTTTAATTAAAAAAATGTTGTATTGAACATATGTTAGATAATATGTTTGTTATAAATGTATATATTAATAATTATTATTATTATTTACAATAAGGTTATAATTTAATTAATTTTTATGATTTGTTTTTGCAATGTACTTATGTGGTAAGTGTTTTGCACTAATACAACTATAAACACTTGCTACAAGGAAGCTTAGCCTTTGCCAGTAAAGCTAGAAATTATGCTCTTAGAAAAATTGCAAATTGATATATGAAGTGGAAAAATTAATTACCTATTGATGTAGGAGCGTCACTCCAAATTTCATTTTCCCAAAAAACAATATATTCCATGTAAATATCTTCCACAGTTATTGTTCTGTTGTGGTTATGTGTCCCTTGAGG
This sequence comes from Pinus albicaulis, assembly GCA_034641835.2. Classification (NCBI taxonomy): domain Eukaryota; kingdom Viridiplantae; phylum Streptophyta; class Pinopsida; order Pinales; family Pinaceae; genus Pinus; species Pinus albicaulis. Next base: position 13,197 of record JAXQQM020079376.1, on the reverse strand, counting down.
GATAGTTGTGCATACATATTGTTTTCTATATTTTTTATGCATCCCTCTATTGGGGATGATTGTTCTTTTTGTTATTAGATGACTTCTATAAGTACCCAAATGTCATCTTTGGGAATCCTATTGTTAGCTAGTGCATCATTGTTTTGTTACAGAAGAAATTGCCTATGTTTTGTATAAAAACATGCATTTAAAGATATCATGGGCACGAGAGCAATGAAAAGAAGAATATAATCTTCTTTTTCTTATGTTGGTATCCTCTGTAATTTATCTTTAGTGCAGTGTGTTTTTATCAATTTTAAAATAAGATGTGCATGTATAATTTGGTTTAATGGTGAATTACTATGTTCAGAAATGGATTTTATTTAATCGAGTGAGGTCCAGGAGAAGTGCGAAGTCCTGAAATCAATCAAAACTCCCTAAGAGAAAAAATCATCTATTATCCTTCACAAAACGAGTGGATTGAAAAACCCACACTAAATTTTAATTTATGAATGAATTTGGTAGTTTTGGAGAAGCCTGTGAAAATTTTATTTATCGAAAGGCGCTTTGTGAATGGTGAAATCTGGTCTGGTAAGGCTTAACACAAACAAAGGAAATTCCAACCTTAGATAGAACATCGAGTTGGTGAGACCCATAGTCGAGAGGTTTTCCCTCAGACATTTTCATTTAGAACAAAATATATTGAGTACCCAAGCCCCGATCGAAGGTGGTCTTGATTTCAGTTGGAGAATTTGACCTGAGACAATTTCTATTGGTTGAGGGGTGTATAGTCAGACATAGGAAATAGTTGGATGAAATAAGTATGTCTGGATAGGAAACTGTGACCCCAAGTAACCTTAGGGTATTTCTAGACCCAAGTTAGTAAACATAGTTGAATGAGAAATAAATTTTGAGGTGGTGTATCAAGCATGAACCCCGACTTACTTTTATTAAAGGTGTGTGTGGAACCTACGAGCTTAAGAGCCTTAATATTATAATATATATTTTTTAAAGGAGGATGGGGTTTTCACCAAAAGAACAAAGGAGAAAGGGCCTTCAACGCTAAAAAGAAGAAGGAATGTGGCAGATGTTGAGGACTGTCACACAATTTTTTTTATAGAAAAGGTTATTAAAAAATAATACAGGTGTCAATGGGACATGACACTAAATATTAAAGAGACTACCAAGAACCCATTGAGTTGGTGAGTGAGGGAAATGTCACGCCATAGTGGCATCAAATAATAAAAGATCTGCAAAGTCTACAACTATAAAGAGAGTTTGAGGAGATTTCAAGCATTGTGCTTCACATATGCTTTCCAAAACAAGAGGCCAAGAAAGGAATGGAATGGATGATGGCACGAGATTGGAATTGAGACATATCTAGGCAATAATGGAGGCCATGGAGATTGCCCAAAGATGAGAACTTAAAGTGGGATACATTAATGGAAGTGATGACATGAGTTCTAAGGAAGAGATGGAGGAAGATCTAGGAAGGGAGCAGTAATATGAACATGAGGGCTTCACTCAATGAACCTTTGGCATATCATGTGCATTTGTGACATACTAAACAATATCTTGAATTTGAATGCATATTGGAAAATACCTATAAAAATCACATTATTTAACCCCTTACCAATACGAACCAAATACACCTTCCCAATTTAAAAAGCCCCTACTTTCACTAGATATTGTAGGTATCAATTGTTTCATTAGCATTTTTTTATACCGCTTTATATTTTTTCGGTAACTTTGAGCTCCATTTTTTATACATGCCAATATAAAAACCATTTACCCCCTATTATATGCTCAATTTATTATGTCATTTTTTTCCTCAATATATATCCCCCAAAATGAATACACGTGGTATGGTGGCTTCCATAGTGAATCCCCCTTGCAGATGAACAACTCGAAAAGCAAGCTACTAGGGTCAAGTCTAGACCAAAGATGGAGGTACCACTTTATGATGGAAAATTAAATGTGGAAGAGCTACTGGATTTGATCATCACACTATACAAGTATTTTGAATATGAGGATTTTAAGGAAGACCAAAACGTTAAATATGTTGTGAAGTTATTAAGAGGACATGTAGAACTATGGTTTGATGAATTACAGCCAGATTAGAGAAGAAAAGGGAAAGCAAATATTAAGAGGTGGGATAGAATGGTGGTCAAATTCAAGAGAAATTTTATTCCCAAATACCATTAGTTGTGTTAGAAACAATAGAAACCATGAAATTACTGAGTGGTGGGGTGAATCAATAGTGTGGCCAAATTATACATTTTTCACAAATTATACTTTTCAATCACTTTAGAAATGATTCATGCATCAAAACACAACTTAATCATGTAGCACATTACATCATAAACATCAAGCACATGAGAAAAATATACACAAGACACCAATCTTCCTTTTATTACAGGCTTCAACTTGATTACACCATTGCCCCATAATCTACTACTTGTAGGTTTATTAACTGATACTGAAAGGAAATTCTATCCCTTCTCGAACTTTATCAACTACCAGTGAAAGGGAATCTTTCCCCTACTTGTTTATCATTCTCTACTGAAAGGGACTCTTTCCCTTGCTTTTTTATCAGTCTCTATTGAAAGGGACTCTTTCCCTTGTTCGTTTATCAGTTTGTACTGAAAGGAAGTATTGTCCCTACTCATTTATCAGTCCATGTTGAAATGGACTCTCCCCCCTACTTGTTTATTAGTCTCTACTGAAAGGGACTATTTCCCCTGCTCATTTATTAGTCTATGCTAAAAGGGACTCTTGCGACTGCTCATTTACATGCATCCACTAGAAGGAGCTATTGCCCCTAATCTACAAGCTACCACTTGCTGGCCCCGTTGATCAATATTTCATCCATTTTCAAACTCAAATCAATAGGACACTTATATCATAAACAAGTAAATCTTTCTCACTGAAACTTCTCATCAAAGCCACCATTCAAACACCTTCATCAATCTTTGATTACCGATGAAAACATCTTCAAATTTTTATGATTACTAATAAAAAAGATGCACCAACAACACTAACACGAATCACCGCTGAACTTCTTTGAATATTTAAAAACACCTTTCAAATACCAATATTGGTATCTAACACACCTCTAATGCATACCACCATTATGCATCATGATGCACCAACAACCTCTAATCCACACACTTTGTTCTACCCTCCTCCTAATAATTCTTCTACTCAAATTCTTCTTATAAATATTTCTGGATTAGGGCTTTTAGTTAACTTTCCTTCAAAAAATTTTATGAATCTTCAATTTTTTCCTTTTTCCTGTTCATTCTAGTCTTCTATATGACCTCTATATGTTCTCTAACATTGATCATCCTTTTATTTTGGTTAAACTCCTTAATTTCTCTAGTTTTAACAATTCCAACCTTTTACAGGTTCTAGTTGGGCTTCTTCTATTTTTATTCATAGTTATCTTTGGCTTAACTATCAATTATGCTGCCAAACTAATAGTTCCACTGAGTTTTGAGCTTAATCTCCATTCACGTTGGCACCTTCCTGCTTTCTTGTCATAAAACCAGGTCTCCACAACCACTAGCTCAAGGCTTCAAGTGGTTAGCCTGTTTAAGCCCTTCACATGCCAAAATTGTTTGTTAATGACTCCGCACCATTGCTCTCATTTCTATGCAAAATGACCACGGGAAAGCACTTAGCTTCCTTAAGAGTATTTGAGACTCATTATAACCTCCACACCCTTGGTTTCATTTCTACGCGAAATCACCATGGGTAAAATATTAGCTCGTAGCCCCTTTTATCCCTGGACATTACCCCGCACGCTCTTTACAAATGATCGGGGTATATCATTCGGGTTGACGTGTCCCGTGGGGACCGATTGCCTATGCTTTGATTGGTGTCGCCTACCTTAGCTGTCTATCCTTCATGTCGCAATGTCGGTTTCCCAACACTTCCACTATGCTCTGTTAACAAACCCACTAGGGTCTATCCTATGGGATGAGTTGTCCTGGTGGGGTCGACCCGTTGCCACAAGAGCCAATATAAAATCTCTCTGGGTTGAGCAAGTCTCCTTGTCATCTTGATGCATCTTGCCCGGTGCATCCCTTCTGTGAACTATTAACAACCCACCAGGATGATGTCACAGTAATGTCACCGATGCCATGTGTCCACCTATAATTGGTCCATGTGTCACCTAGAAATGGGACTTTTAGGTTCTTGAAAATGCTAAATATAATTGTCACGTGTCCACCTACAATTGGACCACGTCATATTGACGTCATCATCCACTATCATCTCCCAAGAGACAATAATATGTTGCCACTTGTCTGCTATCAGAAAGGAGAGAGAAAGGTCTTGCAGCCCTCGATTTTTCACTGATTTCCTTTATAAATTTTTAAAGGGTTCCTGACCATTTCTTTTGTTTTGCTTGAAAATCCTTTGGGTTGGCTCTCCTTCACTTGGAGCTTCTTTATACCTCTGGGCTAACTCTTCTTCGATTGTAGCTTTGTTGTACCTGTGGGTTCAAGAAACTAGCATCGATACCACTCCATTGTGGTTAGTATGGAATTAGGGGGAGTGGTCCCAAAGTGGTTCTCCGTTGTTGATCTAAGCGATTGGCGGTATAGGAAACCACCTTCCGATGCCTTGAGGCCTGACAAGACTGACGCTCATATTGTTTAGATAGATGTCTTTCAGATTAATCACATCATAATGATTTGGTCGACGTTTCGAACCAACTAATGTGGTTCATCCTTAGGACAAGGTGAAGAAAATAATCGATCTCAATGAATAAATAGTGTGGATGCATCATTTCCCAGTGATATCCGTTGAAAACTAACCGTTAAAAGCTAGTCGTTATTAGTTAGTTAGTTAGTTATTTTTTTTAATTTATTTAATAAGAATATTTAGAAGGGGGTTAATGAGAAATTTTTTATTATAATAGGGTATAATGAGTAGGGAATAAAGCTAAGATTAAAATTTTTAAATTTTTTTATTTTATATTATTATTTATTATATTAAATACCAAGATAATATAAAAACCAAATTAAATAAAATATAATTTGGTTTTTATATTATCTTGGTATTTAATATAATAAATAATAATATAAAATAAAAATTTAAAAAATTTAAATCTTACCTTTATTCCCTGCTCATTATTATCCTATTATAATAAAAAATTTATCATTAACCCCCTTCTAAATATTCTTATTAAATAAATTATAAAAAATTTAACTAACTAACTAACTAATAACGGCTAGTTTTCAGTGGCTATCACTGGGCAATGATGCATCCACACTATTTATTCATTGAGATTGATTATTTTCTTCACCTTTTCCTAAGGATGAACCACATTAGTTGGTTCGAAACGTCAACTAAATCATTATGATGTGGTTAATATGAAAGACATCTATCTAAACTATGGATCACAAAAGTCTTAGATCTAACATTATTTACCATATTGTTGTTAGAATTTTGTCAGGTGGCCCGATTCTTATCTCCTAACGCTTAACCTTGTATTCCAAAAATAGTCTTTTAGGCTCTCCCTCAGCAGGTTGAGTTGTCATAGTGGGGAATTCCCACTCAAAAACTTATTGGTCGGCTCTCTGATGTCGTGTCTCGATGTCCACTTCCCAACGCTTTCATTTTGTGCACCCTTTGCAATCCTATGGGGTGCACCTGCCGAGGTAAGTCTATCGGGATGGTGTCATCCCCTGGAATCATCCCGATCCATTCACCCTGGCACTAAGACTTGTGCACCATAACTATATCGTCGGGGTAACTTCGTTGGGCCAGGCTATCAAGTGGGCTCCTCTTGCGCCAATAGAAATTATTCATGTTGTTGTGCTATCAGCCACATCTTCTCGGACCTCTGTATAGTGGCTCTCCCAACCTTTGTTGTTTGGTTTCATATTTGTGCCAACTTTGGCTAGGTGCCAAAGGCTCACCCAATCACCTTTTAACTCTGCTATCTTGGAATTAAGGTCACCAAACTTTTACTAGCTCCATATTTTGATCCAGGAGGCCATTTTAAATCTTCCACATATCACTTGAAATATTTTTTCAAGATATTTCTATTTGTGTTGGTTCCACCTACTTCTGAGATGATCTTCTACTCCAAAACTGGCTCCAAAGTCTCTACACCATACTCATTCATGTTGATCTTCTTGTGACTCATCCTTTGCCATTATTTTACTTTTCCACCTTTGCCATTTCCTGTTTCCAATAATTACAACACCATTTATAATTCTTTGGAATTTCCATGCTTGCCTTTACTACCTTTGTTACTTTTCCTTCGTCACCAATGATAACATACTTACCAATGCATTTGCAGTTGTCATTACTTACCTTTGACAATATTTTCCATTGCATTTACCTTTTCCTTTTCCATCAATGACAAAAAAATTTCCAATAATCTCCCCCTTTGGCATTGATGGAAACACCAAGATCAAACAACACATGATTACCAATGATCATTAATTTTCTTTGATACTTCTCCTTGTGCTTTACCAATTATTATTTACCATGTTGTGTTTGATCAACAATTTGATTAGCAATATTTCTCTCCCTTTGACATCAATGGAAAATATACTAGCATGCTTCCCCTGTCAACAATATCGATATGTCTTCTGATCCTTTTGACCTGCCAACTTCTTCTTCTTATGTTGAAAACCTCATGTACTTTTGATTTTTCCTGTGAAGAAGATTGAGTTGAAGGGGAAGGAATATTTACTCCCAATCTTCACCTCAAGTAGGAAAGATGGATCTATTGCTAAAAAAACACATGCATGTGTGTCTGAGTTGTGATAAAATAATTCCTGCTGGTCTAAGTATCATCTAGGATTACATTCGTAACAGTGCCTACATAGACACATACACCTAACCTCCAGCAACAAGAACAACCTTTCCTATGCATGACACCATCAATTGTCAACTGATGAACAACAAAGTACAACACTTAGAAGTGCTTACATGAAAATAATAGAGGGACTCTCATCAATGCATGCCTAGAAAAACAACTTAGCTTGTATCTCTCCTGGAAAAATTCTAATGACAATAGATTCACCATGATGATTTTGAATCATCATTAAAAATAATTAAACAAATCAGTACTTTCCTACCAACACTTGGACTTATAGACAACATGAACACCATACTCTGAGAAAGAATCTAATGACTATAAATAACAATTTATAGTTCCTATGATACCAATTTAAAATGATTCCAATTACTGAATTCATGCTACTTTTAACACTCGTTGAGCACTTGATAAATGAGTGTGCTCCTTTTACCACTATGTCTGATACCAATTACCAATTGGAACAACATCATAATAGTTAATCCATTTATCATATCAACAAATCAAGATAACATGCAACAAAAACATTACCCTTTGTCATGCAAAGCACAACTGATACCAATTTTCAATGCATAATTTGATAGTCAAATATTTTTTTGAGTATTACTCCCCCCATGACCATGCTTCCTCTTTGTATTAGGAATCTACAAACAATACTTTCATTAGCAGTAAATAGATCATCACCATCTATCTATCACTATGATTTAACAACAACATTCAATACTTCTCTTATCCTTCATATGCATTCTTGGGCATGTTCCTTTCTGCTCCTTGCATCAAACTTGTTTTGCTTCCCTTGAAGACAACCTCCTCTTCAATGAAGAGGAACAAGTGATATACTCCCCCTAGGTAGACTGTCTTCCTTTTTCTTCCACACCTAGATATGAGTTTATTTTTTGTGTTGGTTTTCCTGACTAGGTGACTTTCTACGATTTCCTGAGCATACAGATGAGTGGTCATTCTTCTTGTTAGCACTAATTAAATCCAATTTGAAATTTACTTGTTGCTCTTATTTCTCACTGCATTTATTTTGAAGACTGTCATGGTTAATATTCCCTATTTTTTCTGAATGGAGTCTCTTCCTATTGGAGGTTATATAAGAGAGATCAACCATTGGAATGGTAGAATATGATAGTTCAACATTCTGTTGATTATATTCAAATTCGAACTTTATTATGTGTTTCCTTAATGCACCATTTGATCTACCTTTATTCTGAGTTTTAAAATATCTCTTGCATAGTTCTCTTTTCATGATCTCGTCATAATCCATGCCTCTGAGTGTAGTGTTATAAAAAAATGTTTTCTTGCCAAATTTGCATGTAGCTACTTTATGCCCATATTTATTACACCTATAGAATTAAACATTAGTAAAGAAGGGGGAAAAGGAATTATTTATCTTACCAAATATTTCACTTGTCCAATTTCTTAGAATAATACTCGTTCTCTTGCCATTATTGGTCCACTAGTCATATTTCCTTTGAGGGGAAAAGACTCTTTGTTCTTGGCTGTTTGAATTTCTCTCAAAAACTCATGGTTGTGGCTGAAATGGAGCATTCCACCTATGTTGTTGCACCTCCGTTTTCCTTTATGGAAACTTGGAGGAAAAGTGCCTTGCCTTGCTACAGTAAAAACATATAAATCGTTGCATACCTTTATATTGATTCTTGGAATGATTTTCCAATACAATTATTTTGGTATTGTTGAGTGAATTTATGGTTAAATATTAGAAAAATAACATGCTTTCACTTATATATAAAAGTTGGATGAGTTTTATGACATATATAGACATATTGGAAGATTCCAAGATAGTCATATTTTGCCTCCAAGACTCAAGTTCGAGTTTCCTCTTCAAACTCTTGAAGCTAGTGAGGAAGATTTGAGATCATTTTTTAACCACATTTTATGGAGAAATATCATGGAAATTTTCATAAGTGTCTCCTATCAAAGCTAGGAGAAATTTTCGAGAGGATATGAAGAGATGTTAATTGCTAGATGTCAACACATGGTTGTAACCACATGATATATTTTTGGATCTAGGAGAGATTTGTGGATCTACATTTATGGATTAGTTATCTTAGTTTTTGTATAAATAGGAGTGCCTTCTCCTCTCAAAAGGTGTGAAAATTTTGAGAGCTATGCTCATGCTTCAATGTAGATTTTTTGGATGTTAAGGATTGGATATATGTTTATGATTAATGTAATGAATATCATTGTAGTTCACTTTGATATGGTTGTTCCTTCATTTAGTGTTTGATCAAGAGTTTTCTCAACTTTCCAACTTTGATGCACGTTGGGATGGCCACCTAATGTGTATGGGATGTATTCTAAAGCTTTGTTTTTTATGTTCATTTTAAATCTTTTGATTAGATTCATTGTTTACATTATTTCATACTCATTCCGTTTATGTTCTTTTGCAGGTTAAGCGTTATAGCTCTCATTTCATAGATTCATTGTTTTTAATTTGTTTGATAGATACTCATGAATGATTCTAATTTTAAAATGCACACATTAGTTATTTCAATTGATCTCTTACTGCTTTTAGAATAGGTTTCCTTTAAATTTAATAGTTTAAGAACTTGATACTTTCTTAATATATGATTTGGTGCTTTCTAGATTAAATTTACTTTCAAGTCATTAGAATAGATTTACTTTCCTGTTGGTAAAATATATTTACTTTCATATCACTAGAATATATTTATTTTCATTTCAATAGAATAAGTTTCCTTTCATGTCAATCGTCATTTAAATTTCATAGATTAAAAGATTTCTTTCCAAGTTCTAAATTTGAGACTTTCGAAAAAAAAGGTGTGTGCACACTCATCTTAGAAATTTTTCATGAATACATTGTCCATCATTTCAATATGTTAATTTAATCTTAAATTGAAGTTTATTCCTAACATATATTGTGCAAGTATACTTTGCAAGTTCATGAACCCTGGGATTGACAATTTAATGACAAGTAATTTAACTGAGAATTAAATTACTCGACATTTTTGGCGCCGTCATCGGGGAAGTATACATAGGGGCTAACTTTTAATCTAGAATTCCTGTTTAGCTTCAATATCATTTTAAATGCATAGTTAACACAGTAAAAATCATTTAGATGCACAACTTTCAATCAATTTTGTACTCTAAGAGTTTCGACACTAATTCATTTATGAACAGGAAATCTAGAATGGTGATCAAACATTTCATGGAGAGTAATGACTACATTGAATGTTGGTTCCAAATAGTGACTATGTCATAAAATTCATCCATATTTCAAGAAATCCTCACCCAAATGAAAATGTATAGTTGGTTTCTCATGTCCTAATGAACATAGAGGTATATTTTTCAAATTTGGATGTGAACATACTAGAGACTTTGATCCGTAAATGGCTTCATTGGAAATGCTCCTACACTAAAAAAAAAAACTTTCTTTTTCAAAATAGAGTAGGATAGAATAGGGAAATAAAACCAAGCTCGGTGATGATTTTGAGTTTTTATTTTCAAGTTTTAAGTTTTATTTCATTTTCTTGAAGTTTTCATTTTTGGTGGTGCAATAAGAGCCACCTCATTTACAAACCATTGGCAGGAAAATTTACAAGAAAATGGATGTTTGTGATGAAGGAGAACAAGTGGAGTTTCGAGAGAAAAAATTGAGGTTTGAAAGATCAATTCTTCTTACTTTGTTTTTCAAATTTCGAATGAATAAACAAACACGATAATATTATGTATGATCTCTTCTTGTGCGTTGTGTGATCTGAAAGATCAGAAAGGAAAATTGGATAAGTTAGCCTTGAAATGAAATTTTGGATAAGTTAGCCTTGCAATGAAATTTTGGATAAGTTAGCCTTGAAATGAAATGAAAACTCAGAATACACAAGTTCTGTGCTCAGATTCAATGACTAAAACTCATCAAGATGATTTGAATTTGTTGAATGGTTGTGTGTTTAGGTTAGAAGGAAAATTTGAATTGGAAACCAAATCACTACATGGCACGTCACATATGACACATGGGTGCAACTATTATAGAATATGTTTTTTCAATGAAGAACTTGAAGAGTCCTTCTGTAGTTTTCTGTGGTTTTTTTTGCATTATTAAACATTTTTAGTTTTATTGCGTCGTTAAATGATTGGCATTATGTAGCATAGCTAATTTATTAACATTTAAATAAAAAATTTTCTCACATTTTATAATGTGATGTTGTTACATGGTGTAGTGGTAAAATATTGCATTGGTAATAAACATGTCATGGATTCTATTCTAGCGGAGGCCATGTTTTTAACATGACATTATTCATGTGATAACTTGTTGCCACGTGGCAACTATGTGGCAACATATCATTGGCCCATTTACACTGTCCAACTATTCGCCACATCAACATTACACTTCACTCCATAGTCAATATTAACACATCATCTATACAAGAGCAAGTGGAATTTTGCAGTACTGCCACATGGAACTCTCTGGAGTTGTCATGTCAAATTTTTTTATTGTTTTACAAAAATTTCAAATGGCCATAATTTTCTCATACAACGTATGTTTGACGAGATCTACGCGATGCGATCATTTTCATTAACATTTGAGACAATAAAAAAATGGTTATTGTTTTATGGATTTTGCAGAAATTGGACTTGTAAAATATCATAAGATCATTAAAACATGTTTTTAATATGAATTTCATTTATTTATTTTTTTGAATCACTGTGATTGGGCATCAAATGAAGAAATTATCAGGAAAACACTGACGGGTGGTCCATGATGCATCGCTTCCTAACAGGTAGAAGTACATTTCATTTTTATTTTATCTTCCTTGAATTTGTATTATTGGCACTATTTAGGAAATTTTCCCATATATATTGTATGAATAGAGATTGATCACATCTCTCCTTCGAGAAACTTACTCTTTATTATAGAATAGTGCTAAGCTTTTGCAGGTTCCAAGAGGATGAAAGAAGATCAATTTATGCACAAGTGGTTCTCAAAGACCAATTTCTTTTTCAGGAGAACATGAAAATGTCAAGTCCATGTTAGAAGAACATCCATCATGCCATTGCTACTCATTATCTTTCATATTTCTAAGCTTACAGTTCATCCATGAATTCCCATCTTCCTACTACTAGATCATGACTACAAAACCATTTTCCCTTTGTAAATTTCACACTTTCCTACCATAGTTATATTTCATCCCTGGCCCATAAATAAGTTCATTCACCTCATTTATAAAGTTGAGTTCCCTCATTGTCCTTTTTCTCTTTTTCAATATAAAAAATGCTTCATAAATACAAATCTTTCACCTATTGTCCTCTACATCATTACTTTATGCTCTTGTTAGATGATGGGGGATTCATTAAGGCCCCCCTTCTAACAAGTCTTGACCCATCGACTTCAACACATTACCTAAGTTCAGGACTAGAGTTATTTTTAGTACCTTAAGGCTTTCATTTCTTAATGAAAATTTCTCTCTCCAATAAACAATGGGAATACATCAATGTCCCCTGTTTGTCATATCTTCTAGGTGACTCGAATTCAAATCATTTATTCGTACCTAATGATATGTACTTGGGCATCTTGAATCTCATTGAAATTAATGGTGAGTAGTCTCATATTGGTTAAAAACATTCATTAATGGTTGTTAATATAGCAATTTATTTCTATGTTCAACATCAACAATATTTATTCACATAGAAAAGAATTATTCCATGATGCGGGTATGAATGAAGAATATATGATTCTAGTAGCTTGCAACAATGTTCCAATAACTCAAGATTCAGTTTCAAATTTCAATAGAAATAATATTAGTTTCAACAATAAGAAGGCACACAGATTCCAATTTCAGATTTCATCCACTATTCATGCAACCAAAAGAAGAAGAAGAAAATCATATTATTTCACTTCACATTCCATGATCCAACAATAACAACCTAGATCCCACACATGCATAGCTTATTGACTATTCAGGTAGGTGAAGGTATGTTGTTTTCTAATCTTTAATCATCAATTCCTTGAATGCTAAAGTACATGTATTTGGAAAATATCCCATGTGACATTGATTTCCCCATTTTCAAAAGAAAAAAACACCTTTAGTTTGGGGGAGGATATTAATTATCATTTTTCATTTCCATATTCCATAATGTCATACATTATTAACCAAAATATTTCTCCCAACTGAATGTTGTTGCTATTTTTGCTTCTCTAAAGATGGATATGTTTTGTAAAAGATTCATATTATGAGCTAGGATTGATTGATATGTATATGAATAGCTCTTCATTTTGAATACATTCTCAAGTATTCTTTGTTGCATCAAGAAGAGAAATTAAAGAAAAGTGTTGTCACACAAGAACAAACACTTGAAATAGTTATGGTTTCCACACAAGAACCAACCATAAGAAC
>JAXQQM020059658.1:337500-439438 GCA_034641835.2 Pinus albicaulis | reverse complement strand
CTCCATCTTTATTTTCCCGAGTTTATCCTTGAGTGCCAACTTCCTTTGGTCACTCTTTCTTTGGAACAAATCTGTCAAAGCTTTCCACATCAAGAATGGAGAAGCTTTACCATGCAAGTTGGATACTATGTGATCCTTCATGCCCTCCAACATAATCCTTCGACACTTTGTTGTCTTCTTTTGCCAAGCCTCAACTTGAGCAGCATCAGTAGGCTTTGGGACTTCAGCATCTATGAACTCCTTCCACCCATTGTCATCTAACACCGCCTCCATCTTGTCCTTCCATGAAACATAATTCGAGCTACCCTCAAGGGCATACTCCAATCGCAATGCGTTGAAAGACATTTTGACTTCGACACTAAGAAAACACTACTGCAAATTCGAATTCCACCGGCTCAAAACTCAACCGCTTCTGATATGTGAGAACAAAGTATTTCTAGCACAGAGATCGATTGTAGGGGAATTTACTGGATATATCACCTTTCAAAGAAAGGATGGATCCAGAGGCTACCTGGCCCTCGTACAGACTCTGTCTACGGAAATAAAATGTAATCACTGTAATATATCCGATGATCAATTTCGCTCCGACACCATGAGAAATTTGAATAATAGATGAATTATTCACAGAGATTATCATGATTACACACTATTTGAGCTTCATGCATAATACATAACCTCTTCTACAATTGATCATCAATTTGCAGAAATTAGAAGCAGTCACATGCACACATTAAAACATAATCAAGCACACATATAACACAGTATGTAATGGGGAAAGTTTACAGCTGAAAACCCCCAACTATCTGTATATTATAATGATAGAGCACATGTAACAATACATAGCACAAAGCTTCTCACAGCTCTCAGCACTATCTCACATGCTACAGACAAACTAGCTCAGATATGAACAAGTCACAAGTTCAAATCTCCTCCACCTGTCTGCCTACCTCTACTGCACAATCCAAGATGAATAATGATGAGATCCAAGTTTGAATGCCACTGGCTTGTACTACGCAATCCTCATTGGCAATCTCAATCAATGTGTGTGAAAATTCATGGACAGTTTATAGTCATTAAATCGATAGTAGATCACCTTTTCCTACCTACCTCTAACATCAGTCTCTACCGAATCGTCCATCCATCATAGTCAATCGATGTATTCTTTAGTTGATTTATGAGTTAATAATTAGTGAATTAATTAATAATTAATTCACACCACTCATCACTAGTGTATTTTTCAGTTATAATAAATACAACTAGTTCAACTAAGTTAAACCGAACACAACTCCACCAACTGTCTCATCAACTCCACCAAACTCTGCCACATGAGTTCTAACTGAAGTAAACCATGCAATAGCTCAAATAACCCCTAGGAATAGCATAATTCATTCTGTCAGCTGCATGTGCCACATCCAAGCATCAAACTGAAGTGCTCCAAGAGGATAAGATAATGTTTATAGTCTATATATTATTAAGGGTTAATAATATTTGACTGTTCTATTTTTAGCTCGGTAGTCTAAAAATAGATTCCGCCCAATGTCTAGAAATAGAGGTCCATATATTTTTACCAACATGACCAATCATCCATAAATAGCACCCTGCAACTCATAGACCATGATCCATATGTCTAAAAATAGACATAGTCTAAAAATAGACTTTGCGACAAAAATCACTTGTGTGGCCCCCACCTAGTTTTGGTGATCACTTTCCAACTAGGATCAGGAAAGATGTTTCAGGATGCCTCCTTCACTGTTTCTTGTTGCCATCTTCAACAAAATGGAATTTGCTAGATAATAAACTTAATAGATATTAATCATGTGTTGAATCATAGGAAATCTCTATTCGACTAGTCATTACTTGAGGCAAATGATACACGCTTATTAATTCTTAAAAAATTGACCGACCCTAACCACTATGGCCTTGGAGATATTATAAAAAATTCTCAACAATAATGGTATTAAATCATTATCTTTTGAAAAAAAATATATTAACAGGCACATAGCATCATCAAAAACTCATTGGAATTATCAATGATGACGGACATTTTTTGATCGTCACCAAAAGTAACAAAAATAGCATTGGTGAGGGTCATTAAAAGTTCGTCACTAGAAGTGCCACCCAAGAGAGAATTAGTGATGGGCCTTTAACGACCCTCACCAAAAGTGAAATGTCTTTAGTGACGGACCATAAAGGACCATCACTATATACACTTACAGTGACGGTTTTTAGTGATCAATGATGACGGACATTTTTTGACCGTCACCAAAAGTAACAAAAAGAACATCAGTGAGGGTCATTAAAAGTTCGTCACTAGAAGTGTTACCAAAGAGAGAATTAGTGATGGGCCTTTAACGATCGTCACCAAAAGTGTCATTAAAAATGTCTTTGGTGACGGACCATAAAGGACCATCACTATATACACTTACAGTGACGGTTTTTTAATGACCGTCACCATATGTGACATTGGTGATGGACCTTAAAGGTCCGTCACAAGCATGACCCTCACCAATGTGATTTTTTCTTGTAGTGACACAATGAGATCCCTGGTTCTTTAATGTGCATTTGAAACTCTGTTTGGATAGAGTCCGATTCAACACAGGCAGAAATTATAATCTACAATTGAGTATGTTGGTATGGCATCGATTCTCTAATTTTGTAAACAAAATCGAACTGTATGTTGATCGATTTGAAGCCATGAATGGATCGATAGAACAAACACAGGTGTGTTGACTGATGCGAGTAGAACTGTGGAAAAAACATGAACCAGAATGAATATCACATTGTTGAACCTGTGAGAAAGAGGAATAGAACCGTGAAGAAAAGAGACGGAACCGTAATTGGTGCATAGTAAAACCGGAATTGAAAACCCAGCGGGTTCGCACGATTCAAAAGTGGTAAGTTTATTTTCCAAAAAAAATGCGATTCCATTAGTCGTTGGACGCATGGAAAAGGTGGTAAAGCCAAATCAGCTTTTATCGCGTTTTTTTGGAGTTAAAACTCGGTCGTGGGAAAAACGCAATATTTGTTGTGTCTGTCCGATTTGCAGCATTGGTAGATTTACGGTAGTAATATTTTCATGAAGCATGAAGGTTAGTGAGGTATGTATTATAGGTTGTTGTGGGACCCAATTACATTGCGGATTTGTATTGATATGCATTAAGGTTGTGGGACCGAAAGGTCATATGAATGTATATTAGTGCTAGGTTTAAGTCCAAGGGCAAAGGATGTTATGGCGGCTTGACAATAGTGGTTGAGCATTGATTATATATATTGGCATGAGGTTTTAATTCCCAAGTCGAACCTTGGTAGGTCATAAGATATTAAGGTTTCTTAGCATTTGAATTGGTGTCAGAATATCCATTGAGATATATATATTGTTTGACAGTGAAGCGAACCCTGTAGGGATGAAATTATGTACGAGGTGAGCTTGGCATATAATATGTTGGGTTTTATAAAATTAATTCAGATAGGAAATAAGCAATAATTTCGAATTTGGAGTTAAGCCAAATTATTGTTGAATATCAAGATGCATGAAATGGGTTTTAATATGGGTTAGTTGTAATGGTTGAATATTAACTCGACATATTATAAGAAGGGTCTCGACTATGGTTTTATAATCATAAATGAAATGAAAAAAAGTCTTCATTGAAGACTTAGGTTGTAAGCTTCCGCCAAAGTTGTGAAACTTCCAGATTTAAAATTAATTGGGCTAGCACTAAAAGGGTAGTCTTTTATGCACATTAGAAAAAATATTGTGGGTGAAAAAATGAAAGTGAATGATATACACATCGTTGATAGGGTAGCCTGGGCATCAAGTGGTATCAGAGCAGAATACTTATTTTGGAATTTAATTTTGGAATACATGCTTGATAAGAGAAGTGAAGAAAAGTTGAAGTTTTAATCTGTTTAATGGTGATTACAGAGTGATTAGATATACAGTGAGGTGATTGCAGAATTACAGAGTCTGAATGGGAAGACAAAGTGTTTTGAAGAGTACAACATACAAAGATGCAGTACATGTGAGAAGAAGGAAGATCAGATTCTAAGATCTGATATACAGCAAATTACACAGAATTATAGTGAACGGGATTTGCAGAGATAAGTGAAGAAAAAGACCATGCCGGAATCTTGCAGGTAAACTAATTTTAAATCTGATTTGAGATTTATGATTGCAGAGTTATGGTTTCCGAAATGTGAAGACAGAGTTTTGAAGGTGATGGCAGTGAACCTGATATTTAGCTAAAGGTTGAATAGGGAGAAAAATTGCAGTGTTTTCAAGAGAAGGTGAGTTGATGAGTAGTGTTTAACTCTGGTTTGAAGAATTGTTTATAGAAATCAGATTGCAAGCAATTGAAGAAATCTCAGCAAGGAAGATCAAAGCTTTGAGAGAAGTGATGAAAGAGTCCAGCAGAGGATTCTGAAATGAAGAAGAGAGTGTGGCAGAACCTAGAGAATTCCCTACAAAGGTTGGATGAAAGAAGAACATATGTGTTCTTGAAAAGTTGCAAAGTGAACCCTAGAGAGAGCTGAAGAGAGTGCTCAGAAGGTTCCAGAAGATAGGGGACTAGTACTTGCCAAAAGTCAGATCCAGAGGAAAGCATTGGTCAGATAAGAGGCAGTAGGAGAGCTTGTTATTGTAGAGGCTTAGTGCAACTGATAAGTGAGGAACTCATGAAGGAGAAGATGACTACTGGTAGTCATAGAAGATATTGTAGAGGTTCTGAGAGAGGCTACAACAGAAAGGAGAAAGCAGATGCCACGAAAAATGGCATGAGGCAGAAATTAATTGATGCGGAGTATTGGAAAGAGATTGCTCAGATAGGTAAGCAGTTTTATAAACTGGAGAGGATGATAGAGGAAAACCAGAGAGTTGGTTGGCCCATGAATAAGAGTGTGAAATGGCATCCATTAGAGTTGAGGTTGAGGCAAAGGGAGATTGCCTTATTGAGAGAAGAACTCAGAGTTCTTGAGTCAAGGATGGAATTTGAAGATTCCACATGCAGATCGGTTGAAGGGGAAATGCTTGAGAAAGAAATAAAAACTGAAAATTCTTGTGGTTTTGAAACTAAAGAGTTGTGTATTTTTGCAGGTACACCACAAGGAGATGAGAAAGCTTTAAGGTTTGTTGAGGAGGATAAATTGAATATGAAATCTGATCAGATCAATGCTGAGATAGTAAGATCTTAGAAAGAAGACATGAAGATAGAGGATTCTAATGAGGATATTCAGTAGAATGTTGAAGCATAGAGGGAAGGACTAGTAGATGCTTGGTCAAGAACAAGAAGAGGTATAATAGGTTGTGCAAGGTTCCCAAAATATACTCCAATTGAAGTTTTTGAATTGTATAGAAGGTTGGATTTTTATAGAAGAGAATTGGAGAAACAAATAACTTACACACAAGAGAATTTGCTGAAGAAGCAAGGCATAGGAATTGTCATGAATGAAAATTAGAGAACATAGGATAAGAAAATGATTCAGCAAAATGAAGGAGTTCATTTTGGTGAATCACAGCAGAAGAGCAATCATGAAGCAAAGGATGGAGAGAAGGAGAGGCTAGCTGATAGTCTCATGAGAAAATCAACATATTGATGTGCTGATAGAGGATTTGGAAGGAATTTTTGAACAACATACTGATGTGTTTTTGGAGGAGAAAAAGGTATTAATACCTTGGAAATTTACTGTTGATGATTCATGTGTTGATCGTGCAAGCAAAGAGGAAGAACAACAAATGGAAGTTATCAGAGAATTGAATGAAGGGGAAACTATGTTGGTTAAAAGCATAGGGAAGTATCATAATTTTAAGTGGAGATAACTCTGGCAGCTAAGGAGAAAGATAATGGAGATTTTATAAGCCTTGAAAAAGGCTTAGAACTGCAGAGAGAAGAATTGGTGACTGTGTCATCAATTGAGACCATTGGGTCTTGTGATTTTAATGCTGACAATTTGATTGTGGTTACAATTGAGGCAGAAGGAAATCCACCATTTGGAATTTCCTTGAGAGAATAAAAATTGTTGGAGAAGAAGGAGGATGAAACAGTCTTACAGAAAATTGTCACTGTTGGTGACAGATAAAAATTGGCTTGTATGGTGGGTCAAGAGCAGACTGTGGGGCAGATTATTAAAACTAACATAGTGATGAAGGATCAGAATTCCATTTCGATAGAGAATGAGAATGAAGTGGTTGAAGAACTTGGTTTGATTGCTAGAATCAATCAAGATGATGAAAGGAAATTACTGAAGATTGCCCAAGAAGAAGAAAAGGATGTTGAGACTGAATTACAACATGCTAAGGATATGAAACAAGAACAGAAGAGATGGCTGAATTGTTTGCTGGGAGAAATTATGTAAGAGGAAGAGATTGCAGACACTAGAATGAGATTTCCTGATGCTGCGAAGGAAAGAGAAGAAAATACTAGTTTACAGAATTTAATTATGGTTACTAGTATGCAAAGAAAATTAAATGAGTATGTTACTGCAGGTGAAAATCTAATAGATGATTTGATTTCTAAGAGTGAATTTGCAGATGATGAGAAAAAGCATGTTGCAGAGGGAGAGGAAGTTTAGGAGGAAGTGACACCCATGGTGGTAGCTAGAGCATCATGGGGAGTGACATTTTCAAGACTAAAAATAATGTTAGCCGCAATCAGTGAGGCAACATTGACAACAACAACAAAATTTTTGAAGAAAATAACAACAGTAGTATTGACAACAACAACATTTGAAGGCAGTAGTGGACAAAAGAATTACCAGTTAGAAGATAAGTTGGACATGGAGATTGAAAACATCAGAAGACTGATCATGAAGGTGTCTCGGAAGCAGCAGAAAATAGCCAGAAAGTAGAAGGGTCTTAGCAAAGGAAAGACAAGAGGAGCTTGTGAAAGTAGAAATGGAGGTAAATTGCAGAGCAGGATATGGAGACCTGGAGAAATGCAGATAAAGGATGATGCAGCTATTGGACAGCAGAAAAACACAATATGGGATCCAGGAGGTAGAGATTAAAGACACATGATCAGGAGATCATGAACAAATTGAACCTTGGTAGTCTGAAGCAGGGGCATTAGGCACAACAAAATACTTTGTATTTTATTAGACATAGAGGGGTCTCATGTTTTTAAGTCTCTTGTAATTATTAGTATTTTTTTAAATAAAAAGTGAGGAATTGTAAATGTTCTCTAATCATTAGAGAACATGAGAGAAATGATCAGTTGTGAATGTGAAGAGATAGGCAGTTTCAGTTATTTTAGAGAATTAGGCTAAATTTAGGATTTTTGAGAATTTCAAGGGTTTGTCGAGTTGTAAGGGACCTGAATCGATTAAGGTCATTACTGTGTATAAATGTAAGCCTGAAAGATAGTGTAGGGGTGGAGAGATAGAGTGTTGTTCAGAGGCAGACTCTTATTAAGCCTATGGGAATTGTGAAATGGGCCACTGTGATGAATATCTGGCCAAGACCGAGGGGCTTTTGTAGCTGATGAAATTTGTATATATTATGAAGGAATTCGTTCCTGAATGTATGTGACTGTGTGGTAAGTTTGACTTGAATTTTGGTGAATCGATCACTGAAAGGATTGATTCCTATAGGGCTGTTAATCACATGTCTCAGTTTATATATATGGAAAGTTAGATGTGCTCTGAAATCAATCGAATTGTGAACTCACAGTATGGCTAAGAGAGGATTTGATTCTTTTTCCTGAGTTATTGTATTATGGAAGAATTTGGATTATTACTCCCTGTGTAAAGAACCAATTTTTGTTCTTTCGAGCTTCCTTGATTCATATGTTTATATAAGTCGTTGTATGAACTAATCACACACTAATACTATATGAAGAGGTTCTGGTTAATTCAGAAATCCGTTCTGAATTTGGTAAAGACTCTGTGCAAGAGGTCGTTGAGTTTAATTCGGGTGATAAACATCGGTTTTGCCAAGTCCATGATACCGTAATCAACGAAGAATGAAATCTTGGGTGAAGTGTGACAGAAGTCGATGATGTTGTGACCTCTTGGACAAGGGCGCAATGAGATCCCTGGTTGTTGAATGCGCATTTGAAACTCTATTTGGATAGATTCCGATTCAACATAGGCAGAAATTGTAATCTTCAATTGAGTATGTTGGTATGGCATCGATTCTCTAATTGTGTAAACAAAATAAAACTGTATGTTGATCGATTTGAAGCCATGAATGGATCGATAGAACAGACACAAGTGTGTTGACTGATGCGAGTAGAACTGTGGACAAACCATGAACCAGAATGAATATCG
This sequence comes from Pinus albicaulis, assembly GCA_034641835.2. Lineage (NCBI taxonomy): Eukaryota > Viridiplantae > Streptophyta > Pinopsida > Pinales > Pinaceae > Pinus > Pinus albicaulis. Next base: position 431,179 of record JAXQQM020059658.1, on the reverse strand, counting down.
AATTGTTGAACTTGTGAGAAAGAGGAACGGAACCATGAAGAAAAGAGGCAGAATCGTAATTAGTGCATAGTAAAACCGGAGTTGAAAACCAAGTGGGTTCGTGCGATTCAAAAGTGGTCAGTTGATTTTGGGAAAAAAAATGTGATTCCATTAGTCGTTAGATGCATGGAAAAGGTGGTAAAGCCAAAACAACTTTTATCGTGTCTTTTTAGAGAGTTAAAACTCAGTCGTGGGAAAAATGTGATATTCATCGTGTCTGTTCGATTACCAGTGTTGGAAGATCTACGGTAGTCATGTTTGCATGACGTATGAAGGATAGTGAGGTATGTATTATAGGTTGATGTGGGACCCAATTACATTGCAGATTTGGTTTGATATACATTAAGGTTGTGGGACCAAAAGGTCATATGAATGCATATTAGTGCTAGGTTTAAGTCCAAGGGCAAAGGATGTTATGGTGGATTGACAATAGGGGTTGAGCATTGATTATATATATTGGCACGAGGTTTTAACTCCCAAGTTGAACCTTGGTAGGTAATAAGATATTAAGGTTTCTTAACATTTGAATTGGTGTCGAAATATCCGTTGAGATATATATATTGTTTAACAGTGAAGCGAAGCTTGTAGGGATGAAATTATGTGCGGGGTGAGCTTGGCATATAATATGTTGGGTTTTATAAAATTAATTTGGATAGGCAATAAGCAATAATTTTGACTTTGGAGTTAAGCCGAATTATTGTTGAATATCAAGATGCATGAAATGGGTTTTAATATGGGTTAGTTGCAATTGTTGAATATTAGCTCGACATATTATAAGAAGGGTCTCTACTATGGTTTTATAATCATACATGATATGAAAAGAAGACTTCATTGAACACTTAGGTTGTAAGATTCTGCCAAAGTGGAAAAACTACCAGATTTAAAATTAAATGGGCTAGCACTAAAAGGAAAGTCTTTGATGCACATTAGAAAAAATATTGTGGGTGAAAAAATGAAAGTGAATGATATACACAGCGTTGAGAGGGTAGCCTAGGCATCATAGTCCTTCCACCTTGCAATTTCAGCTTGACATTTCCACATCCGACAATTTTTTCCTTCCTACCATCCCCTAAGAAGACATCACCACCATCATACTTCTCATACTTGCAGAACCACTCCCTATGGGCAGTGAAGTGAAAGGATGCACCTACGTCAATCAACCATGGCTCATGATATACATGAGTATTTTTAGAAGAATCCAAATACACATCCCCACCTTCATTCGAGGTTGTTTTTTCCTCTACAGAAAGAGCATCATCAAATCCATTTTATTTATCAGGAGCTTTAGATCTGCAGTCCTTTTTTAGTGCCCTTCCTTTCTGCATTTTTAGCACACACTTACAAAATTTCCTCCAGATTTAGATCACCCTATAGATTTATATCTCTCACTCAAAACCTTATTCTTGTTTCTTTTCAGGGACCTTCCTTGTACAGATAAGGCATATCCATTGTAAGCCTCCATGTTTCTCCATCTCATTTCCTTTGACTTCAAGGCTCAGACAATTCCATAAAAATTCAAGGTAGTTATACTGTTATCTATTGCAATAACCAGACTGTCCCACGAATCTGGTAGATAACAAAACAAATTGATGCACTTATCTTCATATGAAATTTTAATATCAACAGATAACAATTGACTTACCACAGTATTGAAGGCGTTCAGATGCTCTATCACCGAGTCTCCATCCTTCATCCCCAGGTTATATAAATTTTTCCTCAAGAACAATTTATTCACCAGAGACTTAGATTGGTACAAATTCCTTAACTTGCCCCATAAAGTCTTCGTCATAGCTTCCCCAGATACATTCAACAATACTAAATTTGAGACACACAATCGTATTGTGCTTTTTTCCTTCCAATCCAACTTCTTCCAGTATTCATCTTACATTGTCATTTGTTTAGTACTCGGAGCTACCGCGATCCACTGATCTTTATCCACCAAAATATCTTCCATATTAAGCTTCCACAACTCAAAAATATGACCATTAAATTTCTCTATCTCTATATTTCCACTTCTCACCATCTTATTTCACCACAAGCATCGATTTGGTAGATCTCCCACTAAACAGAGTGTACCACAGGCCCAAGAAAAAAACCCCTCCATAGCAAAGGCATACCCTTGAAGTCAAAACAACTTTGATACAAAATGTAGGTTTCAACCCTAGACAAAAATTATCTGCAAACGAATCTTAAAAGTAGAAAATAAATAATAGCAAGAGAATAAAACATAAAACAAATATACAAAGAGATTTTCCCCTGGATCCCAAATCGGGACTATGAACTTGATTTTCATTATATTCATTTTAGTGTTACAACACATATATATACATGTCAAAGAATTCGTAAAGCCTAATACATTAACCCTGGGTTATAACATAAGTGTAGTTCCCTTGACCGGATCTAAAAAATACCAGGGGTCAAAAAACTTCATGTCCCAAAACCATGTGCAAGCCCATGCAAAAAACCATGGGCGGGTCCACGCACCAAAAAACAGGGTCCAATTTTTTTTTAGTGTGGCCCTGCCCTGCCCCCCTTGTGACCCCCCTGTTGTGCCTGGTGCAACATAAATGTGGGGTTATCGCCCCCCACGCATGCAACTAATCATGGAAATAATATAACACATACCCAACAGGATCCAAGTTCAACTTCTGATGCTTGTACCTCTTCAATCAACTCAACTTCTTGTACAAATTACAGCTCTTCAATCTCAACTTCTTAAGAAAAAGCTTGAGGTTCTTCAAGTGCATAAATGAGTATAATTTTGGGTGAGGATGATGCTCTTTCAGCTCTCCTTCTTCTGGTCCAAATCTCAGGACTTGAACCCAACAACTTCCCTTCACCTTTTTGCAACTTTAACCTTGTCACCATCACAAATTTGTAACCATTAACTTGCACAAAACTTCAAGAAACTATCAAGAAAATAACCTTAGCAACCTTGTGGTCTAATACCAACTTGATCTTAATTTGAATGTTATTTTTATTCTACTAATTTCAATTTCAGATATAAAACTTATTTACTGATCTTATGCTTGATGTGCAGGTTCCCTTGTTTCCTATGTGTGTCAAAGAGGTAATTAAAACTAAATTTTATGAGTGTATTTGAAATAATAAAGCATGAATTTAAATGGCTGAACAACAACAACATAAAAAAAAACAAATCATAATAACTGATCCATTAAAATAGTGTTTTTATGAAGGCGTTCACCCCTCCTAGGCTACATCTCTTTGGTCCAGCTTCACAACTTCGGACTCTGTATTACCTAAATTGTGCTCAAAATGTTGTTTACATGAATCAAATGATCTTGGAGCTTGTTACAATGAGTTTAAAATGTCAAAATATATTGTAAATGAATATTTAGTACTCAATTTGGTTACGAGATGCTCTAGGCATGGCCTTCCCTCCTGGTGGCCCTAAGCTTCAAAATTATTCAAGGCAAAAAAAACCTACGTAAATGAGCTCCTATGCCTATGAAACATATTCCAATGGCTCCAAAACATCAAAATATACTAATAATGGCTCTTCCTGAGCTCAATTTTGTCAAACATTTCCTCAGTTATGGAAAAACCAAATTTTCAATTTTGCCTGCAAACCTGGAGAACTCGAGTTAAGTACGACTAAATATAGAGTTTTCCGGTGAGAATGGTGCTCTACAAAATCCATCGTGAAACTAAATGAATCATTAAATTAATGATAATCTCATTTTAGTGGTTCTTAATCCTGTAGTTAGCGCTACTGGTGCTTAGGGTCAAGCCCTCCGCATTGGTCACAGGGTAGTGGTCATATGGAGAGGGGTTGGCCTGCGGGCTAGCCCCTCCATTCCTGTTGTTGGAGCTTTAAGCACATATTCCCATTGGGCTAAAATTGAAGAATATTCCCTGAAAGATGACTGGGCTTCCATGTCATCAGCCTATACTTGTTTTACAATTTTTTTAATAAAGGTTTCCTTGTTATGAACAAGGATCAACAAACCATAACACCTTCATCTGAACTCAGTTTTCAACGAAACTAGTTGCACTGGATTCCTTGTGACGTAATGGTCGTTTTCGTTCTGGTTTCATTTAATAACGAGAGCTTTCATTTTTGAGCTAAAATACTAAGTTTCTCATCATTCCTACCCACTACAAGCATTTTGGACCGCAAAAGCTCTTTGATTACTGATTATATGGATGAGGGTATTGTTCTATCACTCTTCCACTCTATATCCATTGAAATTTTCCCAATTTCATCATTTCAAGATTTTAACAAAAAGTCAACTTTTTCCTTGATTTTTGTGACCTTCTCTTCCTATCTTTGATACTGTCATGGTGCAATATTTCTGAATTTTCATAACAACGATCTATTCTTGGAAGGAATATAACACGAAAAATGGTTGTTCAATTAATTGAACAACAATTGTTCAATTGATTGAACAAAAAAAACAAAAAAAAGAAGAATCCATTGTTCATTTGACTGAACATCGGTTGTTCAGTTGATTGAACATCAACTATTCAATCGATTCAACAGAAAAAAACACACAAAAGAAAAATTCATTGTTCAATTAATCAAAAAACAACTTTTCATTCGATTGAATAGTAGTTGTACAATCGGTTGAACAGGAAAAACAAAAAAGAAGAAAAATCTGATGTTCATTTGATCGAACAACTATTCAGTTGATTGAATAGCAGTTCTATCGATTGAACAGAAAAAGGACAAAAAAAATAATAATTTGTTGTTCACTTGACCGAACAACTATTGTTTAGTCTATTTAGCAACAACTTTTCAATTGATTGAACGAAAAAAACACATCAAAGAAAAAAATTTGGTTTTTCATTTGACCGAACAGCATCTGTCCAGTCGATTGAATAGCAATAACGCACAAAAGGAAAATCGGTTGTTCAATTGATTGAACAAAAAAAACTCACAAAAATCAAATCGGTTGTTCATTTGATTGAACAAAAAATATTCAATTGATTAAACAACAATTGTTCAATTGATTGAACAACAATAACACGCGAAAAAATAAAATCAGCTGTTCAATTGATTGAACAACAATAACTCACCAAAGCGAAAAAATAAAGAAAGAAAGAACAAGATTTTTTTATATTTATACAGTGATTCTTATCTGAAAAAAGAAAATCATAGTTAAATGCAAGAGAATAGATGCATTATTTACAAAACTGAAAAGAACATATTTTCATGAAGGAAAAGTTGTCGGGTCATTACTCCCTACACCTATAATATTTATGGTGGGGTCTTTACATACTTGTTGGAAAAAATACTCCTTTGTGAGTGGTTTATGATAAAGACATACCCGATGTCTGTTTACTCGGAAGCAAGAGACAGACCCATCTATCGTGGTCAAAGTGAGAGTGTCATTTTTATGCACTTCTTGAATTTCATAGGGGCCAAGCCATATTGTCTATAGTTTACCTAGAAAGTCTTGAAATATGGAATCATAGAGGAGTTCCCAGTCTCCTTCGTGAAACGTCCTCTTCTTGATAAGGCTTTCATGCCACTTAGCCCGTTGTTGCTGAACAATTGCGGTACGTTGTAGAGAAATTAATAAGGCTTCATCTAATTCATTTATCTTTTAAAGTCTTTTAGTTTGAGCCTCCATCAAGTCCAGTCCCACTTCCTGAGCTATTCTAAGAGTCTTTATTTCAAATTCAATGGGAAAAATAGGTTCTTTGCCGAATACAAGTTGGTACGGTGAATATCCAGTAGTATTTTGCCAAGTTGTGCGATAAGCCCACAAAGCCTTTGCTAGTCTACTAGCCTAGTCCCGCTCATGTGTGAAGACAATTTTAGTCAGAATTCCTGCAATGACCTTATTGGTACTTTTGACCTGCTCATTCACCTATGGGTAATATGGAGAAGTGATTCTATCTGCGATGTGGTGGTTCGGTAGAGTGGTTTTAATCCTACATCCACAAATTGCGCCTCTGGGTCTGTTATCACTCCCCTAGGTAAATCATACCACATAAATATCTCAAAAATAAAATTAATAATAGTTTCTTTTGTAGCTCTTGGCAATGCTACTATTTCAACCCATTTTGTTACATAGTCTATGGCAACCAGTATGTAAGCTTTCTGGTTTGAGGGTGGATTGAGAGGACCACAAAATCCAATGCCCACCATTCAAAAGGTTCTATTAACAATTGTCGTTGTAGGGGCATTTCATCAGATTGACTGGGGTGGTCGATTCTTTGGCAGCTATCGCAGGCCTACACGTATTTCTTAGCATCCTTAGAAATAATGGGAAAAGTGTAATACTTTGTGCCTGGTTCTGTGGCTACAAAGTGTCGACCACAAGGTTCGTCATGGCAGGCCCTGAGGATGTCAAAAATTTCATCTTCCCAGATGCATCTGCATATGTGCATATCAGTCCCTCTGTGGAATATATATTATCTAATCTAAGAAAATTGGGCGTTGTGTTCAAAAATCAACTTCCTCTTTTTCTATTAAATGCCTAGGCATTTTTCCCACTACGAGATAATTTTCCACATCTGCATACCATTACTACAGCAAAGAGGCGTTCATATGGAAACTCATCCTCTATTTCTACTGGATCATTTATCTTTGGGACCCGAGATAGAAAATCTACGACTAGGTTCTCCTTTCTTGGATAGTCTTTAAGGGTGATATCGAACTCCTGCAAAAGTAATAGCCAACGAGTCACTCTCCCATTTATAATTGGTTTATTAGCTAAGTACCTAATGGAAGAATGATCAATATACATAAATACTTGATAGATAGTTATGTAATGTCTAAAATTATTTATGGCATATATGACTACTAATAATTCCTTTTCTGTTATTGTATAATTTAGTTCAGCAGGGGTGAGATTTTTGTTGATTTACTAAATAGCGTAGGGATTTTTCTCTTCTTCTTGACCGAGAAAAAATACTATCGTTGTGTCTGATGTATCTAACCATATATGAAATGGTAGATCCAATTTTGGATCACGCAAAACTGGTGCAATCGAGACTAATTCCTTTAAATCTGTAAAAGTAGTGTCACGCTTACCAAACCATTTAAATTCAATATTTAGAGTTAAAGCATATAGAGGCACAACAATTTGTGATTTTTTTTTATGAACGTATGATAATATCCTGCATATCCCAAGAAACTACATACCTTTGTCTGAGTACAGGGTATGGATAGTAAGATAATTACCTCTATCTTTGTCAGATTTACCTAAATTCCAGCTATGAAGATGTAGTGTACTAGGATTATGCCTTCTGTCATCATCATGTGAGACTTTTCATTACTCAAACATAACCTAGTGGTGATACATCATTCCAACACTTTTTTCCAATGTTTGTAGTAATTTTTCAAAATCATCCCCATATGGGGTGAAATAATCCATATAAACTTCATACCCTTCACTTATCAGATCGGTGAAAATCCTAAGTATGGCCATCTAGAATGTAGTTGGAGCATTACATAATCCAAAGGGTAACACTTTGTAAGCAAATGTACCCCATGGGTAGGTGAAGGTGGTTCTGTCCTGGTCTTGAGGGGCAATTTGAATCTAATTATAGCTGCTGAAGCTGTCAAGGAAGGAAAAGAATCGTTTCCCGCCAATGTATGAAGGACTTCATCGATAAATGGAAGAGGGAAGTGGTCCTTCTGCATGGTTTTGTTCAAATTCCTGTAATCCACACAAAATATAAAGTTCACCTCTAGCAACTTCTGAAATAGGATAAATAAAGTTCACATCTAGCAACTTCTGTAATTCCTCCTTCACGATATCTTTAAGGTGCATGTTCAATATTCGTTGAGGTTTCTTGATGGGATGAGCATATCTTTTGGTGTCAATATGATGGGTACACAGTTGGGGATCTATGCCCTTCATTTCTGAATAATCTCAAGAAAAATCTCCTTTGTATTTTTGTAAAATTTTAATGAACTTTTGATGTTGGTTGCCATTCAGATTGTCATTGATGTTCAAATTTTTTCCTGGTTTAATTTCAATAGGTTTTCTATTATGAACGACAGTTTTGGGTATGTGTTGGTCATCATTATCCTTTAAATGATCTTCCCGGGCCTCATTATCAAAAAAATTTCTTAGCATTTGGCATTTTTCATTTTTTGCAGCAGCTGGTTGATTAATAAAATTGTTGATTATGTCATCTTCAGTCTAATTTCTAAATTTGAGTGCTTCTGCTACTATGTGTGGTGAAAAGATATTTTCTTCCAAGTATGTTGGTGGGTGTTTATGAATCTTTACAATGGGAAGACCTTGTTTGGCAGGGGGATATAGAACAAGGTTTTTTACAAAATCCCCCCTAGCAATGGGCATGATGCATGTACAACAACCGATGTAAGTGTTAGCTGTTGGCAACCAAGGTCGACCCAGAACCATGGAATTTCCTTCCAGTCGGTTTTTTGAATTGATGACTAAAAAATATACTGGGTACTCCCATGAGTAAACAGAAAACATGATATCCTATAAATTTCCTTCTGGTTTAACAACTAATAGGTCAGCAAGTTCCAAGAAGGTGGTGGTTGGTTCAAAAGTGGTGATACCAAGTGTTTCACAGGTTTCCACAGTCAAAATATTGATGGTTGTGCCCAAGTCAACTTGTGTGTTTGGAAAAGGGCAGCCATATATTTCGACTATAAATATAGCACTCCATGGATCTTCATATTTTATCAGTGTCTCCTTGACCAATAATAAATTAGAAAAGGTTCCTATGGCATGGAAATTTGGAAAATTTTTTGTTTTCCTGAAAAAAAAATTTGTGCACAGTTATTTAATTGTCTTAGCATAGATAGCGATGTCTTGAATGGCTTGGAGGAGTGGAATTTTAATACAAATATTTTTAAGTTCCCCCAAAAGATCAAAATTTGGATAGACGATTGGTGTAGGTATCACTAATATTTTGAGGAATAGGGGAGAGGTATTGATAAGTTTCCCAGAATATTCTTGTTTAATTGTGCCTTCTCCCTCTCTTATTTCTATGTTGATAATAGTTGATGGATTAATTTCAGTTGGGCATTCTAATTTTTCTTGTTTTGGGTCTGTAATTTCCCTGGGGCTAATAACGCACCCTGATCTCAACCTAAGTTCACTTCATTCTTTTTGCTCAATTTCGAGGTCTAGATTTTCAATGACTTGTATCAACTGCATCAGTATATTGTTTGGATTTGGGTTCGATTGAGCTGGTAGTTGAGGGTGTATCAGAGGCTGACAATTATGTGGTAACGTATATGGAGGTGGTAATGTGGGTTGAGGTTGAGGACCCATTCCCATAGGTCAGTTGGTTATTCCAAAAGGTCGAATGCAAGTTTTGGGACCAATTGGGATTTTGTGAGGTAGATGCAGGCCACTGGGATGAATATGGATTGTTCTTCCAAAATGGAGGAGAGAAAGAAGAATTTGGCTAACTGCTTCCTAGAAAGGATTGAGTTGGCCAAGGGGGAATGGAGAATGGTTGGGATGGCCAAGTGGAAAAGGGTGTTTAATTTTTCCATTATGTCCTAGGGTTTTGGATTTGATTAAATTGGGAAGAAGGAAATAACTGAGATGGATCTTGTGACATACCTGGAGTTCGGATTTTCAACTATCGACGTTGATTCATTACATATACGGGTTATGTTTCATTGAAGACTTCTTTCAACCCTGGAAGTGACGAAAAGTGTTCAATGGCGTGTTATTTAGTACATATGGCATATGTTTGGACCATTTCCAATGGGAATTCTCGCTGGCTATGCTTCTTTTGACAACGTGGGAAAAATACAACAAAGTTATATTCCGCTAATGCTTGCTTCTGCTTGGCCTACAAGACATCTAATTGTGTTGTGAGGGTACCCAAGAGATCAGTATTGAATTCTTCCAAGAGATTGCCGATTTTTGTTCATGTTACAGTGTTGCTTGAAGTTTTGTTATTCTTGGGAGCTGAATCCCATCCTGTTCGCCTAATGCGTGGGCTGCCTCTAGAGCACCTAAAACATATTGAAATAATATTGTCATAACTTTCCTGATAGATGTCTCCTTTCCCCATTAGATTTAATGTTTCTATCCATTCATCTTTCATTCATTTTATCATAGTTACTTTTAAGACATCTTTAGACAATGCAGTATAAGGGGACCTTTGCAAATTGTATTGGAAGCATTCAACATATTCTTCTAATATTTCATCATCTTTTGCAGTCATGTTGAAGATTTCATATTTTAATTCTCTAGTCCTGCATTAGTCTTGATATTTAGCAAGAAAATGTTTTTTTCATTTGGTCTAAGTTATTAATAGTCCCTCCACCGAGCCCCATAAACTAGCGCAAATTTTCCCCTTTTAATGTAGAGGGAAACTATTTTAATTTCTGAGAGTTAGTGGTGTAATCGTATCCCCTGCACAAACCATCAAATTCAAACAAGAAAGTATTTGGATCTTCCAAAGTCAATCCATGGAAATTGGGGAGGTTTTGCTATGAAATAAATTTCATAGGGGAATTAGGAACTGGGTCAAAAATGGGATACTCCAATGTTGATGTTTGTTCCTAGGGTTGATGTTTGTTCCTAGGGTTGATTGTGTGCCATCTGATCAAAGATGTGCCAATAACCTTCAAGGATTTTCTGGTCTAGGAGATTAATTCAGACTGGACTAGAAGTTAGCTTTGGAAAATGTATTACAGTACTACCACTATCTGGGATGAGGGGTGTTTATTATTCAACCAATATCTTAGGAGATCTAGGCTCTAGAGAATTTAAATTTGTTTCCACAATGCCACTAGTTTCTCCCTCTCCTTCTTTCAAGTTGCAATAATTTCTCTCTTGTGAAGGGTGAGGATTTAAATGTTTTCTAACATGAAAGCTTTGTTCATACCCTTTCATTTCACTATTGATCTCAGCATAAGCTGCATATGGTGATCTTGCTTCCTGAGGCATTATAGTAGGACTCTTTTCAAAAATGGTTTTGGGTCATACAAATACTCGAGATTCGACTTTTCTTATAATTTCGTCTATAAATGTTGTTCTTCCAAGGCTCATTGGTTCCTTGGGATTCGTGTATTTGGATGGGGGATTCAGACTTGTTTCTATATTTTTCTTTCTATACATTCATAAAAAAACTATTTCTATTCAACCTCTATATTTTTGCTGAAAAGCGGGACAATGGTAAAGCATTTTTCTTGTTGGTACGAGGTTCTTACGTTTTTTTTTTAATAACCTATTCTTCTTCAGCAAAATAAGAATAAAAACACCACTTGTAAACACTCTCCCCAGCAACAACGCCAAAATGTTGGTGCATTAAGATGAATATTTAAAAGCAATCCTAATTCCTACATTAATCATCAACCCAAGGTAAGTCTGTTTATTTCAAGAGTGTTCAACACATTTTATGCAAGTGAAATCAGAGGTTAATAAATCGAAATTGTTGCAAGAATTTAAGTCTAATTCTAGAAGTTTAATCAAAGAAATTGTGAAAGAAATCATTAAATAAATTAATCAATCAACTTAATTTAATTCTAATTTGTTATATGGAGGCAAAAAAATGAAATGAAAAGCTTAAAGGAATTCAAAATTAACCAGAATTATTAATCAACATCTACAATAGTCTATTTAACCAGAGAGGGAATACTGCAGTAACTAAACAATGAGAAACACAGTCATGCTCAGCAGTTGAAATTCTCAATGACTGGTCAACCAAACAATATCGCTTAGAATAAACAATTGAAATATTCAAATAACTCTAGTAAATGCAAGAGATAACATTCATGTGGAAAATGAAAGCAATTAAGACTTTAAATCAATAGAAACATAAACCATTCAATGCTGATGAGATTCAAATAGATTACAATTCTACAAAACATGAGAATGATTAATTACAAAACAGGAAAATAAGAGTACAACACAATACAATAGTAGAGCTCCTAGTGACTAGGCCTACAGCCTCCAGAAGTCTCTGGCAGAAGATCTTCAGAACACGATTATGAAAAAATCACTATCTCTTCTTGGCTACTACAGTTCATTGGTTTGAACAACGATTAATTGGTTTATATGTCTTACACAGAAAAATAGTGAAAGTTAGCCTTTATGCCCATAATCACATAATTTTTTGATAATTAATTTTACCATTTGTTTACAATTAATTCTTCCATATTTGTTTCCAAAGTGAAGGTAAATACATGAAATTTACTAATATATCAAGCTAATTATGAGGGTAAAACGCACCCTTCTCATGGCCCAACAATCATATCGGAGTGTTGAAGCTCGCTTCCAGTGGGTGATAAAAAACAATATCAGGGGGTTGGAGCTCGCTTCCAGTAGGAGTTGTAGAGAGAGTGAAGGTTGTAGCTTTCACCAAGTGGTTTCCCGCGTGTTGTTATGATTCTGCACCAGTACAAGAATGTGAGAATTTTTCCATAATAATAAGATTTAAGACTAAGATGACAATAACAGTGGTTTTTACAAATTGGTTTTCCACCTTAAATCCTTGTATTCATATGTGTTTCTTATGTGTTATAGTTTGATATTTTCTTACGTCACATGTTTAATACTTATTAAATGTATGATGAATCAATGATGCACTAGTTTAAGTAAAGTAATTAAACATTTATTTGAATTATAAGCTTACCGGTTATATGTTATGTTCCTTAATAACACTCGCATACATGCGCTAGTTTTCTTCAGTCGAGTCACTTACAAAATTCATAAAATAAAATTAAAATTTTGTATGAGTTTTTAAAATACGGATTCACCCCCCTCTCTTTGTGTTTTTCCCAAAAATTAGTATCAGAGCAGGTCCTTTAGAAGAATCTTGATCACTTGAAGGAATATCTACCATGATGAGCAATCAATACAGAACATCATCTATCAGACCACCACTCTTGAACGGAAGTAATTTAATTTTATAGAAGACAAGAATAAGATCCTATCTACAGTCTCTTGGAGAAAATGTATGGGCACTTGTTGAAGGAGGTTACCTGTATCCAGCCACGGTTCCCATAGATACAGCAGAAAAGAGGAAATATGAAACCATTGCAAAATTTGTCAATGCCTTATTAGGAATCCTCAAAAAAAACAAAATTTGTCAAATTTATGCAGCTAAATTCAGCAAAGGAAATTTTGGTACAAGCTCATCGAGAGTTATCAAGGCAATGACAAGGTAAAAAGTTTTAAAATCCAAACTCTTAGAATTCAATATGAAACTCTCAAAATGCATAATGATGAGATTATTGCAAGTTTACTTCTACAAATAGATGATATTGTGATTCATGTGAGAGACGTGGGTGAAGATATAAAAGACCGAATTTTAGTAGAGAAAATATTGAGATCTAGAACTCCTAAATTCTAGTCAAAAGTATCTACCATTGAAGAAAAGAATGATCTTTAGAACCTTACTGTTGTACAACTTCATATGATCCAAACTTCATTTGAAATTAGAAAAGGAGGTCCCTCATAAATCAAAGAAGTTGCATTCAAATCAAGTGCAAGAGGAAAGGAAAAGGAATAACACAAGGAATGAATTTATAAATCAGAAGAAGATGAGGTAAATTTTGTAAAGAATCTCCAACTAGGCACGAGAAGGTTCAAAGGTAAGCCCCTTCAAGTGTTTCTATTTTGGTAGAGTTGGTCATTATGTTGCTAAGTGTCCTTGTAAAAAAAAACACGAAAATTGGAAGGAAATTGCAAAAGGAAATAGGAAACGGTTTGAAAATAAGAAAATTTATTATAATCATGAAGATAGTGATGGTTCGTCAAATATTGAAGGAGGATATTTTGATCAAGATATTAAATTACTCATGGAATTTGGAAAAGTAATAATGAGTCTGACGACAAATTCGTGGATGCTTTATAGGAAAGGGAATTTTTCATTGAAGAAATCACTCAGCTTAAAGTATGTTTAGAAGAAAACAAAGTAGCTGTATATACTTTAAAAAATCAACTCATAGAAAAAGAGAAGCATACTGAGAAGTCAAAATGTGAAATAATAAGTATAAGAAAGGAACTTGAGAAGATAAAAACTTGAAATATTATGTTTGCTAAAGTATATGAAACCTTAGATCAAATTATCAAGGTTCAACACTCTCCTCTTATTAAGACAGACCTTGGATATAATGGAGAAATATCGAATACATAAAAATCCTTTGTCACAACTGGAAGTTATCTAAATGCAACAAAAACTAGTCAGCAAAGCTCCAGCCTTCAAATAATAATAAAGATACTTCATGGGTAAATCTTGTCCACTATAATCCCAGGGAAAAAAATAAGAGAAGCATTAGTAAAAAGGTAAACAACCCTAGAATATCCTATGATCACAGGAATTTCTACTTTAGTGGACAATGCTTCTCATGCCATAATTTTGGTCACATGGTTGCTCAATGTGTTGCATACAAAACCATAATGCCTAGAGAAGAAATAAAACAAAGGAATGAGACACGAATCAAGAAAAACACCTATAATAATTTCTCACCTCTTAAAGACAAAATTAAATTTTCATTTTGAAATAACTTTGGAAATGAGGAATCTAAATGCAGGATAAAATTACAACCAAAATCTCAAAAGGAGCAAATATCAACAACTTCTAAGGTATGGAAAAGGAAGGAGTTATAATATGAAAGTTGTGGCATAGAATTGTATGAAAAAGGTCAAGAAAATTAGTGATACATTGACATCCGATGCTCAAAAAACATGACATGTGACAAAGATAAAATCATTTCATACAATGCATTAGAGAAAGAAAATAGTGTTACTTTTTGAAATGACTCACCTTTTGTCATTAAAGTTAAAGGATTTTTTTTCTAAAATAAAAAGTTAAATATGGTAATGTTATGTTTTTTGATGGATTAAATCACAACTTGCTAAGTGTTATCGAAATTTTTGACCAAGGAAATAAGGTTGTCTTCAGATCAAAGTAATGTGTGGTTCGTTAACTTGACACTGGGAAGACCATAATAAAGGGAACAATAACTCAGAGTAATCTTTATGTATTGAAATTCATCCAAGAAAAATGTTACGTAGGAAAATTAGAGGAAAACTAGTTATGGCACAGAAGGTTGGGACATCTACGCTTCTCTCAACTACATAAATTAAGTAAGCTCAAATTTGTTCATGACTTTCTGAATATCACCTAACTAGAAAGTACCATATTCAACTCACATCAATTCCAGAAGAAAACCAAGGTTCAATTCAATGCCAAAGAAGGATAAACAAGTAAACATCTTGAAATTACACATACTGATTTGTGTGGTCTAGTAAAGAAAAATTCACCTCGAGGAGAACAATACGATATCTATATTATTCATGAATTTTCTAGAATGTGATAGATCATTTATTGAAATAAAAAGATGAAGAATTTTATAATTCAAAGTCTTTAAAGAATTAGTTGAAAATGCGTTAGATATAAAAATCAAATGTCTCAGAGCTGACAAAGGAGAAGAATACATATGAGATGAATTATTTGATTTCGGTGAACAACATGGCATAAAAAGACAGTTTTATGTAGCCAGAACTCCTCAACAAAATGGCATGGTAGAAAGGATGAATAGAACAGTTCAAAAAATGGATCATGTTATGATTGATTAGTCTGAAACACCTAAAACCTTCTCGGGTGAAGCAACACATATTATAGTAAATATTCTCAACAAAGGTCATGTTTGAGTAAATAGTCATAAAAATTCTTGTGAACTTTGGTATGGTAATCCTCCTACTATAAATAATTTTAGAGTCTTTCGAAGTAAATATTTCATCAAAAATAATGATGAACAACTTGGTAAGTTTGAAGCTAGGGAATACGAAGGTTTCACAACTAATAAATAAAAGGTTTCATCGAGATATGTTCAAAAGAATCATTAAGAAACTAAAATTATAGGAGAAAAGGAATCTGAGGTACAAACAAGAAGAACTCTTGTAGTATTTCCTAGCTATATAGCTTTATTATCGACTATTGAACCATGAAATCTAAATCAGGCTGGTAAAGATGAATGTTGGGTTAAGGCCATGGATGAATAACTTGATCAAATTGAGAATAATAATACATGGGAATTGGTTCCTAGGCCTCAGGATAAAAAGGTTATTGGGACAAAATGGATATTCGAAAATAAATTGAATGAAAATGGAGAAGTCATTAGAAACAAAGCTATACTTTCTTGCAAAGGTATGTTCAATAAGAAGGTATATAATTTGAAGAAACATTTTCACCTATAGCCATACTTGAAGCCATAAGAATGTTTTTTTCTTTTTCAAGATTTTTTCATTCCAAAATTTATCAAATGGATGTAAAATATATATTCCTTAATGGAGATCTAAAAGAAGAAGTATATATTGAACAATGAGAAGGATTCATTCTATGGAATAATGAAAACCTTGTATGTAGAGTAAAAAAAGGCTTTATATGGGCTAAAAGAAGCCTCTCAAGCATGGTATTATCATCTTGATAAGAATATTCAAAAACAAGGTTTCTCTAAAGGATCCACAGAAAACAACCTGAACACAAAAATAGAGGATAACAAAGTGCTAATTATTATTTTTTATGTTGATGATATCATATTTGGGAGTAATAATGAATCTGTGAGTTAAAAAATTTCTTATGTTATGCAACAAGAATTTGAAATGTCTTTAGTTGGGGAACTAACATATTTTTGTGTTTTACAGTTACAACAAGAAAAATATGGCATCTTTCTCTCACAAACCAAATATATCAAGTAGATTATGAATAAATATGGGATGGAAGACTGCAAACCAGTATGTACTACAATGATGATAGGATGTAGCCTCATCTCACATGATCAATCTCCAACAATAAACCAACTAGAATATAGGTCTATGATTGGATGTTTGGTTTATCTAACAGGTACAAGACCAGATATGATGCATGCAGTTGGGATTGTTGAACGTTTCCAAGAAAATCCAAAGGAAACACATCTCCACATAGTTAAGATAATATTCAAATATATATAAGGAGCCCAAGAATTTGGCTTATGGTATCCTAAAGATATATATCTTACCCTTCATTGATACAAAGATGTGGATTGGATTAGAAATGTTGATGATCGAAAAAGCACTAGTGGAGGTGCATTTTACTTAGGGCCGCGATTGGTATCTTTGTTCAGCAAGAAACAAAATCCTATTGACTTATCTACAATAGAAGAATAATATGTGGCTATTGCATTTGGTTGCAAACAAATTCCCTAGATGATGCAGACATTACAGGATATTCAAATCAAATGTTCTCCACTCATTTCTGTCATATGTGATCAAACTAATGCTATTAGCATTTCGAAAAATCCTATTATGCACTCCAAAATGAAGCACATTCCAATTCAGTATCATTTTCTAAGAGAATATATTCTTGAACAAAAGGTTAAATTGGAGTATGTTCCCTCCACAGAATTTTTTTTTGATATATATTTACTAAACCACTTCCAAGAGAAACACTTGAATATCTTAGAAAAACGATTGGAGTGTCTATTCAGATAGGCATGCATATATATCTCTCTGAATAGGAAAACTTGGTTCCAACTCAAGAACAATTTTTGATATGCTTATGTCAGCTATTTACTATTCATATGTTTATTACAGTTTGCAACTGTTACTTATAACCAATTTTGAGCACTAGTATTTGGTTCAATATGTCATTTATACTTTTTATGATTGATGAAGATACTCTCATGGGTGAATTCCTGAACTGGCAGGAAACAAGCAGCATAGGTTCAGGGGGAGCTTTAGTCTTACTGCTAATGATGCATTGTTGGCATTATGTTTAAGACATTGTTGAAGATGTTCATGTGGTTTATTGATGATGCATATATGAAGACCTTTCTATGTTTACATTATGGTGATGCTACTGCCATAGATGAAACTTCATTTCCTTACTTTATGTCATGATGATATCTCACTATTAAGGTCCTTTGGTTGGTTATAAATTTCATATCTTTCATTTGATGTAAAGGTCATGTGGAGATCTATGATGTAATTATTAATTGATGTTATGTAATACCACTTGGTTGGGTGATTGAGTCATATATGTAATCCCATGTTAGGAATCTGATGATATGTAACCCCACTTCTTTGGGTGATTAATGTGAGGTCATTTTCAACTGAGTCATAGAGTCATGTACATCATTATAAATATTTCAGAAGCTCCAGTATGTTCTCAGGGGGATTATTTTTCTATCGTTTTCCCTTGATTTCAAAGGGGGGGATTATCTTGGTGTTCGAATTTGGTGACTAATATGTTTTTCATATATCTATAGCTTATGGTGATCAAATACCAACATGGTTGCCATCAAGTCCAAAGGGGGGTATTCTTGGCATTATGATATATGTGTTGTCCTTGATGGAAACCCACTTGTAAGAGAACAAGTATATGGTAACCAAATGAGTTCACAAACTAGTTTAGAGGTGACAAAGAGATGGAACAAAATGACGGAATGATGAGACAGAGGTTTGTAGGTTAGAGATAGAAGATTTATGAATGTGAATATTTAAAGAAATATACATGGGTTATATGAGGCCAAGTCGTGTACACACGTGGAAATGACGAAGAAAAGTCTCGAACATATTGGCACATTATTTTATTAAATACCTAGGGTCTTTACCATGGTATTAGCCCATAATATTGAGCATAGTAATGACTATTAGATATCATCAAAGATTACCACTGACACTAGTGTGGTTTTGGATTATGGTATTGGCTAAGACTCAAACTATATAAGGACGTGAAGATCAAAGTGCTAAAGGGTGCATAAGTAAGGGTTTTCAATGAATACTTCAATCTAAAGTATATTTTCATTATATGGGATATAATTGATACATTGATCTGAATTAATTGTGCACATATAAATAGAATGATGGATCGTGATCGTGAGACCTCAAATGAATTTCCATTTTAACATAGTTACTAATAAAACAAGAGCTATTACCTCAAAAAAAGAACTCTAGCCCAAAAAAACTCAAAAAACATGGAAAAAAAAACCCAAAAATGAAAAGTGTGTCTTCCAGAACATACTTTTCTAGGGTCTAATTTCAACATTTTTTTAAAATTATGGTAACAACCAATTTTTTTCTTGAAAAAATGCTTGAAAATAGACCCTCGAAACAAAAATTGTTGATGCTGGAATAACGTCGTCAATTTTGTGTGTCCAAAACAACTTGAAAACAAAAGTGTTGATGATGGAATAACGTCGTCAATTTTTCTGTGCAAAAAAAACCTTGAAAACGAAAAGTGATAGTGTTGGAATAACGGATTTTTCTTTTCAGGGTAAACTGTCAACAATTTTTAATAATGACATTAAAGATAAAATATCATGACTCTAAAAAACCTTAAAATTTCAACGATAAACATGGCATTAAAGATCAAATATCATGTCTTAAAATTGCAATGATTTTTAAGCATGGTATTAAAGATAATATATTATTGTGTCTCTGAAAAGCCTTAAACATTAAAGATAAAATATCACGTTTATGAAAATAAAATTCCAATGATTTTCGGGCATAGTATTAAAGATAAAATATCACTTCTAAAAATAAATAAACAAATACATTTTAAAAAAAGAAAAATTCAAAAACACACACAATCTTAAAAACAATTAACCCAAAACAAAAAAAAAGCAAAAACATTTTTTTTTTAAGTTATAAAAAATGTAATAATAATGAGGTGCATAATTTAAAAGAAATGATGAAATAAAATAATCAAAATAAAAGATTTAAAACTCGTTAAAAAAAAAACAAAAAAATATATATATTATTAAAGTAAAAAATAATTTAAATTTACAAATTTAAATTTAAAAAAAAATCCCATTTAAAAAAAAAAGAAGTAAAATAATAATTAAATAATAATTTAAATTAAAAAAATAAAGTATATAAATATCTGAAAATGCATTTTTAGATTTTAAAAAAAAATAACAAAAATCAATTTTTTTAAATTTAAAAAATATCAGGAAAAAAATTAAAAATAATAATAAAAAACATTTTTAAATATAAAATTGAAAAAGGAAAAAAAAAACAAAAGAATTTAAAAATATGAAATAAATTTTAAACGAAAATTTAAAAAATATATAAAGTTAAGAAAAATGATAGAAAATAATAAAAAAATTAAAAAACAATGCGCTTGAGACTGTCCGGCGGTGGTAAAACAATGTATTTTTTTATTATTTTTTTAATTTTTGTCTTTTTATGAATTTTTATTTTATTATTATTTTTTTAATTTCAATTTAAATTTCAATTTTTTAATATTTTTTTCTCCAAGCTCTCTGAGCGTATGACTACAATTTCAAGTGGTCTTAGTGGATGTTAACCATCATCATCAATTTAATTTGTAATTTTAAAGTATTTTTTATTTATTTTTATTTTTCTTAAAGTTTTAATTTAAGAAAATGTGTTTTTATTATTTATTATTTTTAATTTTGTTCAAAATTTCCATTTTTTAAATAATAAAAAAACTAATTATGTCTTTTTATTATTCTTTGAAAATGTATATATGTGTGTGTTTTAATTTAAATTTAATTTTTTTTTTTAATATTTATTTTTATTTTAAATTTTTATTGTTTTAAAATTTGTATTTTAATTTTCTTTAAAAAAAAAAAATTAATTTCTGAATTTTAATTATTTTGTATTATAGTATTTTGATTATTTTAATTTTTTTATTATTTTAATTCTTTTTAATTTTTAATTTTAATTATTTTATTTTATCATTCTCTTTAATTATGTTGTTTTTTCCTTTTTCTTTTCTTTTTTAACTTAAAAAAAAAAAGAAAATTAGTTGATTTTTTCTTTCTTTAAATTATGAGTTTTTTTTTCTTTTTTTTTTCCTTTTTTATTTTTACAAGTTAATTTTGTATTTTTTAACACTTTTATTGTTTTTTTATACGTATTTATATTTTCTTTTTTTGTCACATTTTTATTTTATTTTTATGCTTTATTACCAAGATGAAAATCACCACTCTAAACAAAAATGATTTCTGTTGCATCAACTCTTCTCAAAATTATCACGAAAATCACAAAAATTTTAAACAAATGTTCATACTTGATAAATAAAATTTTAAATTTCCAAAAAACTCACCATTTTTCTAAATCGACATGACATAAAAACAAATCAAAGAAAATTTAAAGTTCCAAAAATATGCTAAAAAAAACAGGTTATTCTACATCACTAGTTTTCAAAATTGACAAGAAAATCATGACATTAAAAAAAGACCATAAGAAAATTTAAAGTGCAAAAACTAAGCTCCAAAAAAAAGGGTGATTCTGCATCACCACTTTTAAAAATCGGGTGCTTTTTTTGCTACCTTAAAAAAATGGGTACGAGGTATTTCTCATTTGATCAGTAACTATGTTTTCTATGATATGGTCATGGATTGACTAGATCTATTATTTGACGCATTTTTTTTATTGGAATATTATGATCTTGGTATGTCTGAAGTTCTGAAGGGTTGCATAATTACATGTCAAAATTTTTAGATCTGTATGCAAGTTGGTCTCGGTGAAAGCGTGGATACACGTGGGCTTTTGTCATAAAAAGTGCGTACATAAAGGAGGGGTTTCTACTAAAAATATGTCTGATCAATCTGATCAGAGCTGATGTATTTATGTTGATCTCGGTTTAATATCCATTCCAGAAGTTGAATTGATTAAATGTTGATTGGTTGGAGAATATCCACGTTGTAGCTAACTATATGGGGTTCTAGAGATCTGTAATCTGACATAATACTTCAGTATGTATGTGAGAAATTATGGGTTTTGATTCTGATTAAAAATTTTCATAACTTGGTAGGTTGAGATGTGTAGGTTGGTTTTTATTCAGAAAATCACGTATACATGTAGGTTTCCCTAAGTGAAGTAGCCTATATATTTTGTTTTATGGATGATTAGGGTTGCAATTGATTCAGTATGTTGATGTAGTATTTTGGGTTCAATTCTGATATTTTGGTTACAATGATGTCACTATTATGTTTGAATTGAGTTGGTGATTGTTTGAGTGACTTTTTGGTTCAGTGATTGACTAGTACAATAATTGATTGGTTCAGTTGTTACTTTTAGTGATTTTTTTGGTACAGTGATTAGTTTCGGTTTTTGATGTTGAGCTTAACTGATATTAGTGGGTTGAGTAAGAAAATTTGATGAAAATTAGCCTACAAGTTATGATGTGTTGAAGCAAGTGGGTCGAGTGTGAAAATTTATGAAACGTGTTCCAGGGATGATGTTGAGCATTGGAGCCTTTAGTGAGGAAGTCGAAACTTCCTCTTAGTAGTTGATGATGATCCGATTAGGGGTTGAATCTCCCTTCTAGTGGGTGTTGGTAAACAAGAACAGGGGGTTGGTGCTCCCTTCCAATAGGAGCTTGAGAATGAGTGAAGGTTGTAGCCTTCAGCACGTGGCTGCCTGCATGTTGGTATGAGTCTTCACAAGTACAAGAATATAAGAAGTTTTCCATAATAATAATATTGAAGACTCAGATGAAAACATCGGTGGTTCTCTCCCACATTGGGTTTCCACCTTAAATACTGGTGTTCATATGTGTTTCTTATGTGTGATGATTTAATTTTTTCTTACTTCACATGTTTGCTACTTATTAAATTTCTGATGAATCAATGATTCACATGTTTAGGTAAAGTAATTGAAGATTTATCTGAATTATAAGTTTACTGGGTATACTCTAGTTTCCTTAATAAATGTCGCATACATACTCTAGTTTTCTTCAGTCAAGTCGCGTACATAATTCAGAAAAGAAAAGTAATTTTTTTCATGATTTTTAAAAATACTAACTCATCCCCCTTTTAGTATTTTTCCCAACACAAGGCATTTCCATAGAAGTCACACATCCTGTCTAGGGTAGTCTAATGACACGTGCTCAACAACCACATTGAAAACTTGCTCATAGTAGTCCACAAAATCTTGTCTAGCCTGTAGTAAAAATGTATTTTCAACAACTGATTCCGTGTTCAGGAGTATCACAAACAATTGTTCCAATCACCCCTCAAGTATAGATGGAGAAAACTACTCAGACTATCCCCAAATGTCTACTTGTCAAATTGTTTCTATGATTTAGTCTATACCATAGGTTCTTGTAGGAAAACCTAGTATGACATGTATGCAAGCACTGTATCACAGATAGGCTCTTCAAGGTCAACACCTTCAGAGTGAATTATTTCAAGGTCAACCTTTACAAGTCTAATGTTTTCAGAGTCAATTATTTCAAGGTCAACCTTTACAAAGTCAACCCTTTCAAGGACAAATTTTTCAGGTTCAAATGGGTCAGAGTCCTCCTTTCTAGAATCAACCACACCCTCGTCATACTTATAAAATATTGGCTCAACCACAATTTTGAATGGCTCATCCTCGTTATCCTGGAGGTATGCGAATTCCAACTTCTCAAGCTATTCCAGGATATCCTTGGTATCCTAATCCCAGAACAGGAATTTTCCCCCAAGGTTATCAATACCTGCAGTAGGATCTCAACCGAAATTTACCCTTTATCGGAATTTTGGATTTACCGAATTTGTCTTCGGTAACAAATGATCCTATTTTTTATCTAGTGTTTTGGCCAAAAATTCATACAAAGTTTCTCAGTGACATTCCAAAATTTGAGGGAAAATCAGGAGAGGACCCATCTAACCACATCATGAAATATCATCTTTGGTGCACATCCAACTCGTTAGTCAATGATTCCATTAGGTTTCATATTTTCTAGTGAACTTTAACCTGTTTGCAAGGAAAATTTCCTATCGAATTAATGTGGGCCTCTTTTAGTACTTTCAATTCCTTAGCAATTTCTTTGTTGACACATTTTCAGTTACCGATACAATATGATAATAGTACTGATATTTTAACTTCTTTGAAAAAATCCTCTTCTATGTATATGTTTTATCATATACATGAATGGAGACATAGATCTCATTTAGTTAAAGTTCTTATTCGAAAATAGATTTTGGTTGAATGGTTTACAAAAATTTTACTCCTAGTCATCATTGAAGATGCAGCGAGAGGTGGTGTTGTAACTAAAGAGCATGTAATTTCTCGTGTTGAGTACTTAGATCTTGTTTACACTCAATATGGCACATTGTGTGATAAAATTCCACATTTTCCTTGCCCGGTCAAGTGACCCAAGCTCCTTTAGGATCTCACGCCGCTGATGGTTTGATTGGTTCTATTAAACAACAATCTAAAACTAAAAATAAAAATTATAAAAAGACTCAGATTTTTTCTTTACAAAATTCACCCTAAGAAAATCATTCTCTAATAATTACTTCTGAGATTAATGTCATAGATTCATCTAGAGAAGTTTGAAAATTGGATGCATTAATTGGAGGTTTTTGGCAGAATTCAAAACCTACAAGAAGATGACATAAATATCTTGTTGGCTTCATTGAGGCTATAAGGAACAACACTAGTCTAGTGGGAAGCAAAGACCCAAGAGAAAATGTGAGTCCATGGTAATATATCCATTTCCTGGGTTGAGTTTATTTCTTCAATTAAAAGACCAATTTTATCCTTTAGCTTACATGAAAAAATCCATTATGAGTTGGAAAAACTTTAGGCAACTCAAGGGTTAAAGAGTTCAAGAATATACATAGGAGTTTAGGAAAAAGGCTTTGTTGTTAGCAGTAAACTTTAATTCCCAAGACACCCTCTTGAAATACATTGGGGGCTTACATTCCTTTTTGGGACATACTATCCTTATGTTTAACCCAAGAAATTTAGATGAAGTTTGTGTGCAAGCCACACATATTGAAGCAAGGGGAAAGAATATTCACAAAGAGGGTAGTAAGAAGTAAAAATTGAAGGGTAAGGGGAAAGAGAAGGGAGGAAAATGCAAGGGAAAGAAGAATGAAAGTGTTAATAAAGAAGGGGAGAAAACTGTATGAAAAAATTGTTCCAAAGAGTGGCATGATGAAGCCCATTGTTGGAAATTACATCCCGAACTAAGGCCTAAGAAACCTAACAACAAGGGGAAACAAAATATGACTGCTACCACACAACATGATATTGGATCCAATTTTGGTGATGAGACAAAGATTATTGCCATGGTCACAAATGGAAAATAATCCGTAGCAAGCACTAGTTCCTCAAATTGACACAACAGCACTCCAAGGGAAGAAACAAGGAAAGAGTTTTTCCATGTAAGTGTGATCTCAAATCATACGAATATTGATGCACTATTTGATAATGGGTCACACACAAACTTGATTTCATAAGACTTGGTCAAAAAGCTTAACCTTGAAGCTTTACCTTATCATAAGCCGTATCTTTGGGTTGGATAGTCAAGACTGAAAATTTACATCTTACAAGGAAATGCATATTCAGGTTTTCCATGTAATATTCCTAATTAGCCCAAGCTAATAGGAATATTAAATTTTTTTTTTTCATGCTTATGAATAAAATTGTAAAGGAGGACCAATAATGACTCTTAAAACATCAAAATAAATCAATGCTCATTGTGAAACAAGCTAAATCTAAGCTACTTTTATAAACACACATAAGTGTGAACGAGGTTGGAACAATTGACTGGGTCAACAGGACCAAATCAATAGTGTTGTCTAGGTGCAATGTATCTCCAAAAGGCACAGTGCAGTCCACGTTGGAAGCCACTCATGTGAATGAGGATAATTCATCAAGATTGTTTAGGGTTTGGCAAGGCTCCCACATTATAAAAGAAGGATGAGGACACCAAGAGAGGGGTTGATAATTTGATATTGTTGAAGGTATTTTCTGTTTAGACAACCTTCATTCTCTAGATGTTTAGCTGAGAATAGTGTTGTTTAGCACTTGGGTGTTCCTGGTCAGGAATCCCACCTCCTTTCTCGAGTAGCTCTTGGAGGAGACATGCTCTATCTTGTCCACTATCAGGCTTGGGCCAAGCTTCATCTTCCAACAAAAATTTAGATCTTGTTGAGGGTTTTATTTTTTTGTAAGTTGCAACAGTGGAAGCTAGATCTATTCAGATCTAGGAAAATATAGTGCCTCTTCTCAGTGAGTGTGCCTTTTAACCTCTTGTAAGAGTGTATTGGATCATCAGAGCTACATTTTTAGATCAAGGCATCAGGCCTAATCACTACTGAAGCTAACATCATATTCTTCCCTTCCCTACTGTGTTATTTGCAAGAGGAGAGTTGCAGGGTGTTTTGACTGCTAATTGGAGGAGATATCTCCAGTGATAGGATTCTCCCTTTCACTATGGTGATCCGTGGATTGGCCAACAAATCCATGTTTTTTTTAGATCTGATTTACTTATGTATTTATTTACTACATAATTCCTGAATATTGCTGCAGACTTGTAATTCTAGATCTCAATTCTACTCCTGTACCTTCATGTTTTGATCAAAACCCCAAGGGGAAATTGTAGAGGAAGTCATCTAGTGTACAGATCTGATATAGATCTATATTTTTGTACACAGATATTTTCTAGATCTGAAATGTAATATACAACTGCTTCAGCCCATAAAATAATGTTTTCAAGCTTTGCAGTCTCAATATGTTGCTGGAGCCCCTCAATCTTAAGGGATTCTTTCTGTAAATATTTTGTTTATCCACTGTACATTGTATGAACCATGCTATAGATCTGATTTTATGACTTCCATACCATATTTCATCCATCACCTTCAAAAAATCACGTTTCCTGTACTACAGTAAATTCTGCAGTAATTAAGTCGTGGGGATTGGGCAATTTTAAGCCATATCGAGAGTGGTAGATTTGTTTAACATAGCTAGAGTCAGTTTTTTGGGCTGATATTTGATATTTAAGTCTCTTATGACCTAATATATGATTTCCCATGTCACTTGCCCTTATTTTTATGCTCATCTCTGAAATTAACCATTTTAGGGCAAAAATTGTTGCTTTTCCCCAACTTTTGGCTCATAAAATGAAGTATATGTTGTTGTAGATTGGATTGATGGATATGTGTTTTAGAAATTTCCTATGAGCTTATTTGATGCTGCATATCCATTACCGAGTTTATATATTGCTGCAGTCCCTCTTTGGGGCATTTTTCAAGGAAACTAAGTGTGGGAGATCTGTTTAACCCACCTAGAAGGATTTATTTTTTATACCCTCTTGGATTTAGGACTTATATACTCATATATAAGGGATACAATTGCAATTTTTCATTTCTGTAGCAGCCATTACTAGAAAATGAGTTTTCTAGTCATGCCTTGCTAGTTGTTCTATATTTAGAATATTACAGTGGTATCAAAGCATCTTTCTTGACACAGCCTATGCTTTTCTTACAGATCCAATATGTCTCTAGGAGAGGAGGGGCCTCTCACCACTAGGGAGGAAAGTTACCAAAGAATAATACATAAGAAATATTACATAGAGGACAAAGAGAAGAAGGGTGAAACCCCTTTACTTGGAAGGATTGTAAGGGAAGAATTTTCTAACACTCTCTCTCATTACATCCATGAATTGAAGGAATAAATCAAGGGAATGAGAAGGGGAATACGTGAAAATACCTCAAGGAGTTCTTCTCATGAAGAAAGCCCCAATACTTCTTATGCTTTGTGTGAGCATTCAGCCAAACAATATGATCTATAATGTTGTAACAGGCCTACTTTCTTGTTGAGAAAAAGAGGAGAAGGAGGAATGATGGAAGAGGAGATCTCCCTGCTTCTTTTCTAAACCTTGGAAGGTATTAAATAATATCTCAAAGAGATGGAAGGGGAGGAGTGTAGAATATTTCTAGAAGGGTTTGAAACAAGCCCTAACTATTTTCATGATGGGTGTGAGCATTCGGCCACACATTACTACAAGAAAAAATGACATTGGTGAGGGGCGAAAATGGTCACCATAAGCTCATTGGTGAGGGCCAAAATAGCCTTCATTACCAAAAATTGAACGTCACCAAAGGTGGCGTCACCGAAAGTATAGGTGTTGTGGTGACATTCAACGTTCGTCACCAATAATGATTTATAGTGATGGGTAGTGACTGTCACCATCTCATGTGAGCAATGGTGACAGACAATAGCTTCCATCACCAAAAAATTGAATGTCACCAAAGGTGGCATCACCGAAAGTATAGGTGTTGTGGTGACATTCAAGGCCCATCACCAATAATGATTTATAGTGACGGATAGTGATTGTCACCATTTCATATGAGCAATGGTGACGAAAAATAGCTTCCATCACCAAAGCTCTGAACGTCACCAAAGGTGGCATCACCAAAAGTATGTGTTGTGGTGACATTCAAGGTTCGTCACGAATATTGATTATAATGACGGATAGTGACCGTCACCATTTCATATGGACAACAATGATTTTTTGTGATGGAATTTTCATGGCCGTCACTATTGGTGCATATATATGGCAACATTCATTGACTGTCACCATAAACTCATTGGTGACATCAAGGTCCGTCACAAATAATTACTATAATGACAAACAGTGACCCTCACCATTTCATATCAACAACAAAGATTTATGGTGACATACCTTTAATGGTTGTCACTATTGATGCATATATATGGTGGCGTTTTTTGAGCGTCACCATTTCATATTTTGGTAAGGGTAGAAATATGTCACCATAATCTCATTGGTGATGGTCAAAAGATCATCAGTCACGAAAAAATGATCGTCCTCATTCCCTATGAATATAAGGGCATGATGGAATCAAACCACCAACCTCCTGCTTGTAAATAAGGTGCTCTTCCATTGAGCTAGCACCCTTTAAATAATTACAGTTTAAACTAGAAATTTCCACTAAAGGTGCAAAGATACACCAAAGGAATAGAAAATCTAGGAATATCAAAAGTTGCTAGAAATAATTTGTTCAATATGCATGATAAAAAGACAATAAGAATAGCTTTTGATATAATCTAACAAAGCATGTATTACGTAGGAGAATAATTGGATAGCACAACTATAATTTGAAGCACAACATAACAATATAAAAGAACATACAACGGGAAAGGAACAACTCCATAGTTTGAGAAATATGAACAATCCATGGGCCTCTTGTTATATATTGATATAGATAACGAATTAGAAATATAGATTTATGAAATTCAAGTATCACACAAGAATGTCTTGAACAAATATCAATATGTAAAATAGTATTTTTTGCATTTGGATTTACCTTACAGAACCTCAGGAAAAAGTTTCCACATAAATAGCCAATAAACATAACAACATGGACCTTAGGAGAAATTGTGTAGGGGATAAAATATGAAGGTAAAGCACTAGAGAAGTATTCAAATAAAATGATTAAAAGCATATCTAGAAAGAATTGAGAACCCTCTGAAGCAAACCATACATTTATCATTGTGACTAGTACACTTGCAAAAAAAGATCAGAATAAATTATGAACTATTCCACCAAAAAACAGTGAATTTTTCCATTAAAATATAGTTTCATATTAATTACTAGTATGACGCTAACTTCTCTGCAAAAATAGGGAAGTTCCAAGACAATGTATAATAGCTTGCATGGCAATCTTGTTAATAAAACCTTCCAAAGAATAAGACCACAACAGTCAACGAGAGTTCCCTGAAAGAAGTGGCTCCTAGGAACCTCACTGAAAAAAATATTTATGTAAAGCAGTCATCTAGATCAAGTGTCATCATTCAGTAATCAGTGTGGATACAGGTGTTGAAATTTTCTAATGGAATCCTCTTTGGATTCACTATTTAGGAAGAAATAAAAAGGTTTCATCAAGAATTCTGACTTACATAATTTTGGGATTAGAATATGATGACATACTGATGAAGCAGATAAAGAAAATGAAACTCTTTCATTCTAAGGAAACCTGTTGCAGGATGACTCAAAAGGAAAAGAATGAGGTACATGTATATATATGTTGACATTGGATGATATGAAGTCATGCCATGTGGTTGCAGGTGGTATACTTGTATCTTTAGAAGTATGATCAAAATAGAAATCATAAACTCTTCTGAAGCACAGGTTGCCAAAAGAGCATGATCTACACTAGATGAAATTGACATAATATGTCCTCATATGGAATATGAGGTAGTTGTACATTATCAAGGAACTACATAATGGAAGTTCCTGGGAATGAAATAAAACTGTGGAGAAAGAAAAAGGAAGATATCATGGGAAGTACAACCATGGAAAGAAGAAATAAACATCCAAGTAAGCCAAGAAGACTTGACTAGGAGATCTCCAAGGAAGATATGTGGACTCTAATAGAAGTCTGGAAAAGATAGAGACCCTTGACAATACATATATTTAGGAGATAAAAAAGGATGTCGATGCCTACAAGAAGGATGTCATGGTGAAATATCATCACTAAGGTAAATTTTGATTTAAGTATTCATATTTATAATTGAATAATATCTTATGAGCTTATCAGGGCAGCCAAAGGGAAGAATATGTCTTCCATAGGTTGATAACCATATTGCAAGATGTAAGATCCTTGGAAGAAGTATGGTTAGAAGGAAAGCAACATGATATGAAGGTAGACCAGATGAAAAATTGATGGATCACTTTCGGACAAAAATGAAAAATGACGGGTGATTTGAGCCCTAATGAAGATATCCCAAAGATGAAGACTCCTCAACAACAAAGAAATTCATGACATCAAAGAAAGTATTTCTTCATGATCAACTTGGTGTTTTCATCATTGCTGCTACATGTCCCTGATTAAGAGGGGGTTTGGTAATAAGTTTCTTACCTGGTAGAAACTTGGATAAAAGGGAGCCTTGATAGGTCCTTGGATAAGAGGGAGCTTGAGAACATTCCTTGATAGGAATGGGTATGTCCTCCCTAATTAAGAGGGAGAGATAGACGTATCATTCTAGTATTCACCTGGAAGATAGAATGTGGGATTGGATAATCATTTGGCATCTTATACTCTTTTTGGGATGTATTAGGGTATCCAAGGTAAGAGTAGTCGTGAAAGGATGGGTATTCTTTGAGGATTAGCTATCCCCAAAAAAATATTCCTATGAGGTCATACTCGGTGAACACGCTGATGGAGTATGTACCTTCGAAACAATGATGAATATGTCTATAATAATTGGTCTCGCCAGCGTTGTAGTTCATGGTATCGTGAAGAGATGGAGTTGTTAATCAAGGCCTTCCATTGTGACAATGCTGGTTAATAAGATGCTATAACAGATGGATTACCAATCAAATTCTTCTAATGAGATTCTTCAGATTGAGAGTGACCATGTACCATTATGAATACCTCTTTAGTTAAAATGAAATGTTAGAACATGTAACCAAGTTCAGTCTTCATAATGACTTGTAATTATGAACTTATGTAATGAAGAAGACAAAGATAATAAAATGCATTTTGTAATAATTGCGCATCATGGGTTTCATGAGCAAGGAGTTTTTTATTATAGGTCAAAGACTTCTTCTTGATGTCTTTTAGGGTTTTTTCATCTTGTCATAAATATATATAATTTATATCCATGTATATGAATTGGTGTTACACTTATAAAGACAATTTATTGATGTAAATGTATGCCTTCAAGACCTTGTCAATATGCTCCACAAGTCGGCTTAAAGATGGTGAATATTCTCCTTGATTAAGTCGGCTTACACACAAACCTCATCTCGGCCTACAAGCTAAAGCCAGCCACTATATAAAGGATGATGCGGCCTCATTATGGTGTAAGAAATTTCGGATCATGTGATAGAAGAGAGAAGTTTGGGTCTACATTGATGCGAGAAGAGGAGGCTAGTCTAGGAAGAAAAAAAGATGTACACTTACCATTGTTCTGGGTCTATACCACCTCGCCCATTTAAAAAATAAGGATATCACAGAAAAAGATAAGTCTCTCTTCTAGTGCATAGAACAATGTGTGAAGAAGGTAATATAGCGATGAAAGGATCTATGACTAGGTCAAGAAAGGAGGTGTGCTATTGAAGGAAGAAAGTATTATCATATCTCTGTTTTGATCTGCAAGTTTACCTCACATATCTTAGGGTGGCTGAAGGTAATTACAGTAAAGAAGAAGGCTACAACAACATGAAGAAAGGCTCAGTCTTGAGTTTCAAATATTTCCAAAGGATTTTGGAAGTAGGCTAAGAAGAAGGTTTTAGGAAGCTAAGCATAAGATCAAAGGAAGCCAATAAGAAGCACACAGTTTGGGGCTGCTAGACTAAGGACCGAGCTTCCCTAGTAAAGGTGCAGTGTAGTGAAAAAATAAGAGATCAGCTAGAGAAGCCGAGAAGAGCAGTGACAATGGTCTTGGAGGTATACTGGCATCAAGGGTTTGTTTCATGGTTATCATACTCATCAATGGAAGATCTATAAGAAGAATTGCTTTTGGGTTTTCCTTTCCAAGAGGGAGAGATTTTGGCCCTGGCTTGAAGAGCCTAAACTTTGTGTCTCTTGTGTTTTGATAATTGACTTGATGAAAGACATAATAAGCTAACAAAGATAAGATCTAAGTATAAGAAGCATAAAAATTTCACAATTAATTATCATGAAAGAGAAATTGAATTAAACACCCTAATTTCTCAACAAGGTTCATATGCTCCTTACTATCGTTACCTACCCCTCAGAGGAACTATCATGGCTCGAGGGAAAATACAGATAATCATTCCAACAGTTCTGTCCAATAATGCTTGAGGCAGAAGAAGATTCAAAAGCTCTTGTTACTGGGATATGAAGGCTCTGTTGCTAGTACAATTTTCAAGCAGGAAAAATTTCTCTACAAGGGTGAGAAATTTTCACAGGAGGAGCTGCAAAACATCAAATTGATGATATAGAGAAACCTATATAAATACCTTTTCATATTTTTTGAGGGGTGTGAGAATTTTGAGGAAAGCTTAGTAGATATGGATGGTTCTAGTGTACACATGAACATGTTTCTACCTCAGATGAAAGTGATGATAAAGAAGCTACTCACTGTACTTACTCTCTCAATCCAAAATTGAAACATTTTTCCAACTGGCTTCTGGAAATGATGGTAATGGGGGATTTAGATGGTTTTTTTCCTAGCTGCAACACATGAGTATGCCCCAATAGTTGATGAAATGTGGAGGGACCCTGCAATTCAGGCTAAGTATGCAAGAAGAAATGAGTTTCATGTCCTCCCTGATGTTGTTGGTCACTTATAGGAATGGGTTGTTGAGGTATCAAGTAATGCATACAATCCGTTAGAATCTCACATTTTATATGCTGGAGTGACTCAAAGTAATGGGTTAGCATTTATATAATTTTCAACTGATGATCATAGTCGAATGTCAGAACCTTATAATGAAAAATTTGATTTTCCAACTCCAAATATGAAGTATCAACTTATTAGAGTAAATATTAAAGGATTAAATGAAGACTGTAAGTGGCTAGAAATATTTGAGAATGTACGAGCTGTAATCTTATATGTTGCTATAAGTGAATATGACCAAAAGTGGGCTGAGAAATAAGATGACCTTCAGTAAGGAAATTTTTGAGAATGTTGTGGAGCATTCATGTTTCAGAGATACACCATTCATTCTATTAGTAAATCAATATGAAACTTTTTAGGAAAAAATTAACAGAGTGGCACTTACTGTATGTGAGTAGTTTAAGGATTTCAGTCCAGTGGAGGCACACCACAACAACCAGTCACTAGACCATCAAGCTTACTATTAGATGGTAATGAAATTCAAGTATCTCTATGCATCTCTTAGCATCCATAAGTTTTTTATATGGAAAATGAAGGCACGAAATCGCAGCACAGTGAATGAAGCCTTTAAATATATTCATGAAATTTTAAAGTGGGTTGCATCTGTGCAAGAAAAGATCTTGCAATACACGAATGTGAAATTGCTTGAGAACAAGCAATGTCAGGAAGGGATGATTGTGATGTCCTTTTCTAATTAAATGACCCTATTGAAAATGTAACTAGCATCGGTCTTCATAATGTAATTCAAATGTATTATTGATATATTTATAATTTTATTATATTCATTGTTATTATTAATTTATTTCTAGTCAAAGCATGTTCCTCATGCTTTTAGGGTCAATTGAGTCAAGAGAAAATTTATCATGAGACAATGAAATGTAATTGAGTCAAGGTCCCATTTGGACTTGTAAAAAGAAAATGAAAAATGTCACCAAAGACCAAATCGGCCCTCCTGGAAAAGATGGCCTAAAGAGACAGCCATTCAACCTCCTGGACATATATAAATACAATATAGTTCAATCTCCTTTTATCATCCATCCATCACTTCCATTTTTGTGCAAGAAAGAGAATTTCAGCGAAAGTCAAAGGAGAGAAATTTATGTTTTCTGCCCTAGTTTCTATTCACTCATGGGAATTTTCTGAGTTAATTTTTATTGTATTGCAGGCCCGAAATTTCAAGAGATGACCAAATTTCTGAGATTTGACCAACATTTACTTATTTTGACTATGATTTGTTGGAAATGGATGGGAAGAGTGTTGACTTGGGTCTTTTTGGTAGTCTTGGTCTTGGTCTTGGGACTTGGATATCTCACTTTGATCTGATTCTGTAAGAAGAGGATTTTCTTGGGTCTTCCCTCTTGTGGGGTTTTTCCTTGGCTTGGAGCCTAATTTCTTGTGTTCTTTGTCTCTTTTTGATCTTCATGTTTCGCACTTTTGGTAATTGGTTGATGAAGAAGTTAACATAAGTAACAAGAAGCCAACAAACATTCACAATTAATTATCAAGTTAAGAGAAATCTACCCTAATCTACAAGCATCTTGATTTCTCAACATGGTATCAGAGCTAGGTTGAAGGAAAGGAAGATTGAAGATAACAGTTTGTTGGCTTATTTTCTTATCCCTGTGGCACCTTAAGCAAATTATCACACAAATTTTGTGACATAATTTCCTTAAAATACGAATTGAAAGAGGCACAGTACCTCTGTGATTCAAGTTGAAGAAAGAGATCAATATTCCTGTGAATCGAGCTCATCAATAAAGGAAGGATTGAAATACTTAAGGACTAGAAAAAGAGACCTATAATACATGCAAAGACTCTATGGCATTATCTCTGTAAATAAAGGATGAAATTTATATCTATGTTGTCGACAAAATATTTGGCATAGGTACACATATTTGAGTCTCCATGTTGATTTATGGAATAACTTTCCTGTACTAATGTGAATTTCAGAGGCACCTTCTCCTATGATAAGAATACAAGTCATTATATTTATAATCTACAAAGTACTCAAAGAAAAAGAAAATGGCTTATATGAAATATGTTAAAAGAAGACAACCTACTGTGACAATACTTTCAATGGCAATCTGAGCATGACTATGCACTCCTTTCTGAATCAAAAAGACCAAGTGTATTCATGATATTTGTATAGTTTGAGTAACCAAAAAACTGTAGCTGACATCTATTACTGTTGAGTTCAAAGGCTATTCTGAGAGTATGAATAAGTCCAAAATTCCCATAATGATTGAAGCAAGCTTGTTTGGGAAAAAACGAATATCTGAGGTATTGTTCTTGGATCAATATAAAAATGTTCTGTGACACTTCTATGAGGTATATGAAGCTTACTATAGCAACAAATATTTGAAGATTCAAGGCATCAATGATGACACCAACATGAAATGATACAAATTCTATCTAACACTATATAAGGCAGCTCGACTCATTTGGGAGACTATCCATATTTGACATCTAAAGAGACCATCATCTTTGTAATCAATGCAAATCTGTGGCACTGTGAAACGAAGGATAGAAATGCATTGTGATCTGAAGTTAAAAGAAACCAAAACCATGTGGATCATCTCTGAGGCATTTAAATGTACAAATGATGAACTTAAAGACATGCAGAACAAGTCTTATTTGTGACATAAAGGAATGATAATCTCTATACCTTTGTGCAAAATGAATCAAAATTCTGTGATCTACTCTATGCTACAAGACCAAAAGACTAAGGTACATAGTCTATATAAGGGACCAAAATCATCACTATGAATAAAAGCCAATATTATGATCAATTCCAAGTCTGAAGCTACACTTAATGACATAATTTACATTTGTGAAAAGTCTGAGCATCTCTATGACAAGTAGAACATGTATATTTGTGATCTGAACTATACAAAGACATACAAAACTTTTTGAATCATCAAGAATCAAAGTTTAGTGGCATCCTATGCGAAAACTTGAGGGATGCTAATTCGTGACAGAATTTGTTATGATGATATAAGGCCCATCTCTGTGACACTAGAATATGTAGCAGCAATATATCTCTTAATAAGGACTGCGAGGGTATAGGAAATTCGTGACACAAGTTTGTGAAAATAGCACCCTTCTCATACATAAAAGAAAGATGAATTCAATTCTTGAAGTCAACCTATTTGATATTAAAAGATAGAGGACACTGAAAGCAGCTCAAAGATATCTCTGTGGCTTATAGCTGAGCTTGAAGGACCAATTAGTGAGATCAATGTGAAGACCAAGCTAGAGAATTGTATGGACAAAGAAGTTCGAATTTAGCGTAAGCATATCTTTTGAAGCAACCCCAAGGAGTTACAACTTCCAATGGAGTAGTACCATACTCGAAGGCAATAATGGAGAACAGGGGAAGTTAAAATAGGTACATGTAAACTATGCTTAATGGTAATAGCAGTGTCAATCTAAGCATGAATGTGCGCTCCTTTCTGAATCAAAAAGACCAAGTGTATTCATGATATTTTTATAGTTTGAGTAACCAAAATACTGTATCTTACATCTATTACTATTGATTTCAAAGGCTAGTCTGAGAGTATGAACAAGTCCAAAATTGCCATAATGATTGAAGCAAGTTTGTTTGGGAAACAATGAATATCTGAGGTATTGTTCTTCGATCAATACAAAAAGGTTCTGTGACACTTATATGAGGTATCTAAAGCTTACTATAGCAACAAATATTTGAAGATTCAAGCATAGATGTGGATTTGGTGATACAACACTCTGTATGTAACATATGCTTAATATCTTGATTGTAAACTTTAAAGGATTGTTTTGGGAAAGAGAAGATGAAATTGAGAATGTGCTTCCACGATCAACTTTGGGTAGTTTACTTAGAGTTGAAATCATATTTTTTTGATAATCGGTGCATATTGCAGCAATTGATGTGCAGGGTTGACTGTTGAAGCTTGTTATGTGAAGAAAATCAATATGCTTAGAGTGCCTGGATGAAAATTATAGAAATATTTGTTCAAGATGCACTTCTGCATGCATAAATAAGATCTCAATGGTTGTGTTAGGATGCTAGCTCCAAAGGAGTAAGTGGAAATAGCTCATTGAATTTTTATGTACTAGCTTAATAAAGTAAGGGTCTCAATAATAACACCAACAGATTCTTGCGTCCAAGATATTAGGCTGTATTTGTTATTTACTGGAAATATGGGAATAGTAGTTTGTTATAGGTGTCACCTTACTATATATTGAAGCCAATGCAATGTTATTGTTGAGCTGGTTAATTCAATGTAATTGGTGAGCTGCTTAATACAATTGTTGTGTTGTTTAATCTCAAATGGTGTTAGAGTGAATCTTTCGGCCACCAACTACAATTGAAGGATAGAGTCTGCTTCTTTATGAAGAAGATCGATAGCTAGTGAAAGTATATCTCAATCTGCTTTTAAATCTTGTGGTGGGTGAGTGGAAGCTCCATGGTTTCTCGAATATCATATTTTTCTATGTTGTAGCCACCAATATCATTGTAGATTACGTCCAATTTTTCATACTGGGAAAGGAGTGCGATAGAGGACTTGACCTTGGGTGGGAGGAAAGACACTAGGGTAGTATGCAGATCTATGGTCAGATGTTAAAAGTAAATTTTCCCTAGGAAATTTGAAGTGCTTGGAGCTTCTTTCTCTATTTTTTCCTTTGAAGAAATATCGTGGTTGGATTTGTTTCAAATTTTCGGAATAAGTTGAACTTTTAAGTGTGTTTTGGTATGTGTGAGGTAGAATACAATGACGTGTTATTTGAAGAAAGGACCATTGATCCTTGTGCATAAGATGCACTTTGAAAATATAGGCTATGCTGCATACACCGTTTCGTGAGTTTTTACCAATGGATGGAAAAGGGGCCACTAACAATAAAAATGTTAATAGAAAAGGAGGTTGAAAATAAAATAATAATGTAGCTTAGATTTGTTGGGAGTTGTGTTTTGCAGGGATCACAACACCACAATATATGTGCATGTTCTCTGTTGGCCAGAGTAATGGCACATTGAGTTGAACAGTACACAGCAGGGGTGGCTAAGGTTGATTCAAAGTTGTACAAGGCTAATCCAACACTAGTGTACACCTTTGTCAACTCCCACCACTGCTTGCTTGCTACTAAAAACTGGGCAGTATACCAATGTTAGTTATGTGATCCCATTGCCTACCTATGCATCTAAGTTACAATAGCATATTATTGTCAGTAATATTTTCCATCCCTTGGTGAAAACCCACAAAGGATATTTATTCCTAAAAATATTTATACTTAAGGATCTATACAACAAATTAGTATATTTTTCCAGTGTGTTTTCAATAAAAAGGTTGGTCTGTCTTCTAAGTTCTAAGGGATGCATCCTTTGGACTCTATCTATAACATACCCAGAATGAAATTCTTTCCACTTTCCCAATATGAATCAATGTAAGCCACAAAATCCCCTCAAATGGAAGACATAAAAAGATGTTGCAAGGTTTATAGCATGCAACAACACTTTGAGAATGGTATATAGCTACATTAAATTTTTAAGAGTGCAGGCTTCAACACAATTAGGTAAGTTGTAGGTAAGAGTACAAAATAATACATCCCGGAAGAAATGACTAATGGCTTGTATAGAAGATGATCCCTAAAAAAATAAACTATCCTTCGATCCATAAGTACAAATGGTTTTATTAATAATCCCCTGATGTGGGTTTACACCAAGGGATGGAAAATGTTGCTAAAAATAGGAAAGGTGGTTGACATTAAAAGGTAATGCAAGTTGGATTTGTAGGAAGGCATAGGGGTCACAAAACCACAATGTATGCACCTGTCATTTGTTCGTCATATTAGCTGCACATCAAGCCAAGCCATAGAGTGAAGAAGGTAAGTAGTGGTGATTGAGGCCAATTCAATTCTATTTCCTGCTATAAATATGACCCCATT
Organism: Pinus albicaulis; assembly: GCA_034641835.2. Classification (NCBI taxonomy): domain Eukaryota; kingdom Viridiplantae; phylum Streptophyta; class Pinopsida; order Pinales; family Pinaceae; genus Pinus; species Pinus albicaulis. Next base: position 392,225 of record JAXQQM020059658.1, on the reverse strand, counting down.
TTCATTCTGCAATGGTATAGGTCAAGAATTCTCTCTAGTAGGTTGCAAAGGTCTCAAGCCCTGAGTCACTAACCATGGTGCATCAATTTCCAGTAAGTATGAAGTTACATTGAAAGACATTAATTTTTCTCTCTTGATAAGGGGAGAAAGCAGTAGTTGAGGTTGATAATGGAAGCTTTCTGGTTTTACAATTTTATAGTACAATACAGAATACACACACACACACACATATAATAAAAAATACACACACTTATATAAAGTATGATGCATGCACACACCAAGACTGTGGCATCAGGGCTAGAGAATAGTCAAACAAGGTTGGGGGCTAATGTCTCAAAATGAATACCAAGGGATTCTGTAGCAGTAACAGTGGTCACACAAATATCTTACAAGCATAAATTAGCCCATATACAATGTTCTTAAATAGGAGCACCATTGTTTTAGGGCATACATTTTAGGAAGGATCATAAGGAAATCCCAATGAAATCCTCCAACAACTCCATCTCAGATTCCATAGCCTTCTCCATACATGTATTTCAGATGTACAAGTTAGATACAATGTTAAATTTTCAATTTCACAGCATGGTGAGCATATCTGCACTTAAAAACCTAAACCATGTAAACTGAGACTGCTTTTAATACTATCTAAATATGGGAATTCTTAGCACTAGATCTACTAACACATAACTCTAAAAATCAAAACATCAGGCTATAAAAATTTGAAATAGCATATGTAAATTCTAATTCTATGTAAAACAGAGTTCTAGAAGCTAGGATAGCAAGAGGTATTTGTAGCACACAGTCACATATATCTTAAGTTGTAACTGGAAAAGACTTCCACAAAAAACTCTTTCACTCCTACTAAAACATGTCTATAATTAAGCACCTTAACTCCCTTTATAGAAGTAGATATTTATGGTTACAATGAATGTGGGAAAAACCAACAAACCACCTATATTAAGGAAAGTTCCCTAACGCTACTATGCCCAGGAGAGAGAACCCTCATGCATGGAATACAACACCTATAATAGCATACCCACTAGAGAAGAAAAAGTGTAAATATGCATGCACCTTCCAACCTTGGAAACAATGGCAACTATAAATATGGAAGCTCACCTAAAGCATGCACTATGTTTAAGACTCTAAACTTACAATGACACCCTACTCATCTAAATAAAGCACGTGCATGTGCCTCACACACTGGTTTCCTACTTAATTGTTGTGCCTTCCTAGTGGATTCTCTAGTGCACCACCATTCTAAACATAAGGAAGTGTATGAAGAAGAATGACTAAGCAATATTTACAAGTTAAAAAATCACTCAATAATGGCACAAGTAAAATCTAAGCTTTCTATTGTTTACAATGGTGTTCTAACAAGTTTTTGATGTATGATTCCAAAGCATTATTTATATTAAATGTAGATGTAGGGGCAAGGTCCTATGTAGAGAAATTGGAGATGGCGAAATGGGAGCCTAATTATATCTATGAGATGTAGGGCATTTATGAGTTGGTGCAGCACTCTTCTAACATCAAGCTCCACTTTTATAAAAAGGTAGGGTCTTGGAGATCCAATGGAGAGACACAGTCATTCCATTTGAAATGGTCAAGTCTCTTTCAAAAATAAAATTTGGGGTTGGTTATTGGTTCATCATGGATTATCTTTCAAGAGTAGGTTTCACAAAGTTGGTACTATTAGTTCATATTGTGTTATGTGTGGTAAAGAGAAGACAGTGCAATGTGTTTTTGGGAAATGTCAATATACCAGAGTTTTTTGGTCACAGTTTTAAGTTGAATTTCAGTCACTATTTTGTATGATATGTCTAGGTGATTTTCTGTAGCATCATCACACACATTGATGGCTTTACCCATTGCTTTGGGTTCATGCCTGCCATGTGATTCTTGCACTCTTCTCTCTTGATGGAAGGTGAAATTGAAACATTCAGAGGATTTTCTACAACAATTGATGTTGTCTCATTCATCATATGAGGTAGTGACATGCCATATGGTTCCAGCACCAGCATAGTATCTTCATGAAAAATAACCCCTGCTCTCTTGAAGGATGATGATACAACCAAAAAATTTCCCAAATCACCTCAAAACAATCTTGCAGATTTACTAATTTGTAGGGACCCAATCGAGGCCTTGTTGGGTGATTCTGAACAAATATTCACTGAGAATAGCCCTTGATTTTTTTTAAGATTCAGATGATATGCCTACAGATTTCCCTCTAGTTGTTTACAACATGACCATGACCTATGGCTCTCCAAATTCTCCTTTACATCTCAACCTCTCATGACTAGAACTTCAAGAATGCAAGGAATTCAACAAAGAATCACTCTTTCTCCAATGCTTATAATTCACTTCTCCTTCCCTGAAGGATTATCTGAACGGTGCATGTTTTCTGCTAGGTTTTTGGAAATTATTTACTCTTTCAGCATCCCTATTTGGAATTTTGAGAGGAATATGTGGAGTAGTTGTGTTGTTCTATATCAAGCTAGAATCCCTGTCAACAGGGGAAAAAGTAATTAAATATTTTACCTAAAGATTCATTTAACGTGCACAAGGAAATAAATAAAATTACACCAATAAAGAGATCCCTAGTGACTATAGAGTATGCAACCCATGCTAGTGCATTTATGAAGTTGAATAGAGAGAGCAAGAATGGCATGCACTCTATGATTTTAGTCCTAATCACAACTTTATGGAAAACAAACAAATAAAACAATATAAAATACATTATTCAGCAGGAGAGCAAGTATCATGAACAATACATGTATTAGAAGGATAAGAAGAATTAACATACTAAAATAGATAATGGGAAAGCATACAAGACAATGGACAAAATCACACCCACACTTCCTACTACCACCTGTCTTACGTGGTATGAATGCAACACAAATATTGTAATTGCAGCTTCCATGATGAAGGCCATTATCAATCCACAGCTCAACCTTACTATCATCACCTAGAAGAGTATTCATGACAAAATAATGAGCATAAATTCAAGTCATGGTGTTGAAAATATAAATATAAAGAAGTCCTACAAATAATATCAATCCAAAATCTCATTAATATATGGAATTCTTCTGTAAACCTATATTTGAGGTAATTAATATCAAAAGAGTTAATATAGGTAGATAGACAAGTTGAGTTACCTTCTTCTTTGGGGAAGCAAAAGTGAGAAAGGACATGAGATAAAATGTTTCAAAGAAGAAAGCCTACACCATTGATGGTAAGGATCATAGTATTGTGGGGTTTAATGAATGGGCTTCCACAACCAAAGAGAACAGTTAAATAGTGTGAACACATATGGATACCTATAATATTCCTACGTAGAATTTTGCTTATATATTCCCTAAAATTTTGCCCTGCAAAACAATTTTTAAATTAGTTCAATACACAACTTTCATTAATCAAATGAATCAAATGAAAACTCAACCAAAAGAGCTACTAAAATTTAAGAAAGGAAAAAATTAATTAAGTATTTTTTTTAAACTAGAATGGGTATGTTTTTATTTATTTGATTAAAAAAGGTTGGGCCTATGCCAATGCAAACACTATTACATTGCATCTATCCATCATTCTTGTGCTATTATAAATTACAGCATTTTCATGGGATGCAGATTTGGGAAGACCTTTAATCATTTATGATAAGATGTCCTTTCAAAAGAGTGCAACCTTTGTTTTCCATGAGATCTGCTTCGCTATATGATTTTCTGAGAATATGAAAGAACCTGTAGGAGGAAAAATCAAGTAGGATTCTCTTTAGTCTGCTCAAAGTTTTATTGAGAATTGCATTTTTGAACAATTCCTCCGAGTTTAGTTTTTTAATTAGAATTTCTGAGCCTCCAAAAGCTTGAAAATATTTGACACCTTTGTCTCTAGCTATGTGGCATGCTTTGAGGAGGCCTAGGATCTTCACTTGGTTATTGGTTTTCTGCCTGATACCCCAGCAAAAGCAGTCCCTTCTTGAGCCTTCCAGGGAGTTGATGACCCCGCCTGCTCCAGCTGCATGGGGGTTTCCTTTGGAAGCCCCATCGAAGAAAATCGCAGTTAGGTTTTTCTTCTGCCACCATTCTTGGAAGATGGAATCAATGTCTCTTTTACGCCATTCAGGATTTGCAATATGAGAGGCCAATAGATTCTTCTGAGGGTGAGGAACCAGGGGATCCAACCACTTCTTTTCTTCTGGGAGAAGCAAAGGATCTTCTTTGAAGTATTGTTGCTGAGCAGCTTCCAGGAGGAAGGATTTAGCTTTGGCTGCTACAAACAAGGGGGCGTGTGGGGTTTCGTTGAAGATTTGATCATTCCGAGCCATCCAAAGTTGCCAACAAACATATTTGGGGATGGGAATCTAGACTTTATGCCAGAAGGATTTGCTAGGGATATTATGGAGATAAAATAGGCTCCATGAGGCAAGAAGATCAGAAGCAGAGTTATGTGGAGGGACAGAGACATGCAGATCATGGAGGATGAGTCCACACAATTCTTTATCAAATATGCATTAAATGAAGAGATGATTGGTTGTTTCAATATTATTTCTGCAAAGCTCACATCTATGCAGCCCAGCTATGCTCCTTTTTGCCAGATTATCTCAAGTTAGAAATTTATTATAAACCAACGTCCAAAAGAAAAAATTAACTTTAGGTAAAGCTAGCAGATCCCAGACTTTTTTCCAGAAGTCGAGGGTTTGGCTACTGTTTCTTGGGGCTGTAGAGTGTCGTAGCCAGCAACTGTGGTGTAAATTCCTATTTTTCCCCATCCCCAGTTGTCCTTCCTGTTTCGATTCACTGGGGCTGCGTCATCCAACAGATCTTCAAGGATGTGTTTCTGTTGGCTTAGGCACTCACGGACACCATGGAAGTCCCACCCATTCTAGTCACCATGGTTGTCCCACTTGGAGAGGTTGTAAACACTATTAATTCCTACACGCATCAACCAATCTTTAAGATCAATGATCTCTTCATTTTCAAACAGAGGATCATGGTCCATGATTTGGTCATGCCAAAGGCTTGTGCGCTTTCCATTGCCGGGAATTCGATATGCCTTTCCCTTGAAAAAATGCATAGTTTTACAGCATAATTTCCACACTTGAGTGCAGTTGACTGTATTACTTACTTGTATATTTCTGAGAGGGATTTTGTGAGCGTATTTCAATTTCAAAATTTCCCTGACAGGGTGGTTGGGTTCCTTGTGCAGCTTCCACAAAATATTGCCTCCCAATGCGAGGTTGACAAGAGAGGGGTTGTGGATCTGCATGCCTCCCTCAGTGATTGTTCTTTTTACCAGATCCCAGTTTACTAAATGAATTTTTTGTTGGTTTCCTTCCCCCCTTGTCATAGAAAATATCAAAGTAGTTTAGAGATTTGTTCCATCACATTTTTTGGAGCTAAGAGAAAAGTTGCTTAGTATATTAGGAGAGCAGATAACAGACATTTGATCATAATTACTTTACCTTCTTTTGTGAGCCAATACCCTCCCCGTGCTGATATTTTTGTTTTATTTTACTGATGATTTCACTCTACCGCGACCTCTTTTTGATTCCATTTGATATGGGTAGTCCGAGATACTTGATCTTGTCCCAGTGGGCATGACCTTTCAACCCGAGGAGGTTCGAGATGCTAGTGAGCTCTTGCTACACTATGTTCCAACCATAGAATTTTATTTTTCTCTCATTGACTAATGTTCCCAAGACCCTGCAATAGCATTTAAGAACAAATTCAAAGGCTTTGGAAATTCTGGGAGAGGCACCTCCTAGGAGGAGAGAGTTGTCTGCGAAGAGCTCATGGTTCAGGGGATTAGAGCCAATGGAAGGTTTGAGTCCAGGAAGGGAGCCAGCAGCCCTCGCGGATGATATTTTTATGCTGAGTGTGTCTGCCATCATGATATACAGGAAGGGAGAGAGAGGGCAGCCCTGTCTAAGGCCTCTCTGGGCTTGAAAAATAGAAGAAGGGAATATGTTAACTAAGGCGGAAATCTAGGGATTATCGATGCAGGCTTTGATGAGATTGAAAAATTGGGGCAAGAAGCAAAAAGAGAGATGGAGTTTGATGAGGAAAGAATGGTTAACCCTATTGAAAGCATTGGCCATGTCAAGTTTTATCAGCATCCCTTTCTCTTTTCGTTGTTTGCTTGAGTGAATTGTCTCCTGAACTTGGATGACATTGTCCGAGATGTGCCTGCCTTCAGCGAAACCTCCTTGGGAGCTAGAGATCATACTTTTAAGCAGTGGCTTAATCCTATTTGCTAAAAGTTTGGCCAGAATTTTATAGGATTAGTTGCAACGCGAGATGGGCCTGAATCTGGCAAAGGTTTCTGGGTTGATTTCTTTTGGAATTAAGGCAAGATAGGTGGAGTTGGTTCCTCCTCCTACCTTCGCTTTTTTCAAAAACCCTCTTATCATTTATTGAAGATCAAATTTTATGATGTCCCAGCAAGTCTTGTAGAAATGAATATTGAATCTGTCAGGCCCAGGAGCCTTGTCTAGTTCCATATACCATATAACTTTGGTGATTTCTTCTTCGGTGAATGGATTAATAAGGGTTGTGTTGTCTTCAGGGCTGACAAGAAGGGGAATGTTTGAAAGGAGATCATATGTTTCCTCCTCATTGCCTTCAGTCCCTGCACTGTAAATATTTTTGAAGTGGCTTTCTATCGTTGCTTTAATCTGGGTGAACCCTTTGCACATTTTCCCCTCCACAGTTGTTATTTCCGAGATGTTGTTTCTGGAGAGTCATGCTCTATATTTATGGTGGAATAAGGAAGTGTTTCGGTCCCCTTCCTTCAACCACAAGCTCCTATATTTGATTCTCCAATACGCTTCTTCCATTTGAAAGGAGTGGAAAGATGAGCATTGGGCTTTTACCTCTTTGTCAAGCAATTCTACAATGATGTCTTTACTTTCCATTTCAACTTGCATAGCCTCTAAAGACTACACTGCTTCTTTTCTTTAGTTGTTTGGGGTTGGGTCTGGTTTCCTTTTCCATTCCTTCAGGGCTTGCTTTGTAGCCTTGAGTTTTTTCTCCCAGACATAGCATGAAGACCTTGTGAAGGATTTGGCCCAAGCTGTTTTCACTGTTTCAATGAAGTCTCCCTTTCAATCCAGAGGGGACTGAATCAGAAAGGGATTGGGCCCAGATCTTCTTCATATTCTAGTAGTAGTTGTATTGGCCTGTGATTTGAAGTCCATTTAGGGAGGATTTTTGTGGTGATTATCTTCTTGTCCATAATCAGAGAGCCTTGCAATAAGAATCTGACCAGGAGGGTAGAAATGTGATCCCTCCCAACCCTATTATTGGTCCATGTGTAAATTCCTCTGACCAGGTTGAAAGCGAGTAGATCCCATTGTTGTATGGGATCTTCCACTGGGCCCACCATAGAGTCTCTATTTTTTTTGCCTCCCCTCTTTTATTTATCTTTTAGAATGATATTTATATCCCCGGTAAAAATGATGTTGTTGGGGGATTGTTGCTCTAAGAATGTTGAGAGAGATTTCCAGCATTCTCTTTTTTCATCATAAAGGACATGTACATAAAGATTGAAAAGTGATATGGTCAGCTTGCTTGTGCAATGCGTTAATTCCGTGAAGATCCAATGCCGAGTCTTGTGGGAGTTTTTTAGATGGAAGAGTTCTTCTATCCATAGAGTTGCAAGCCCTCCAGAAGAGCCCCTTGAACTTACTGCTTTTCCTGCGCTTTTCTTCCATTTTGACTTACTAATGTCTAGAAGGGCTTGCCATTCTATCTTAGTCTCTTGGAGCATGAGAATATCTGCTTCAGCTTTCGAGGGGTTCCCCAGTCCTCTACAGTTCCAAGAGACGCGACACATTATTTACTAGTGGGGGGGTGAGAACCTCCCTTGGGAGGCCTTGCTCTGGTATTTCTGCCAATAGACATCTCTATTGTGGGTTGGCTTCCTTGAGTTTTAACCCTTTCGACCTCCTCTTCCCTCACTTCTTTGTTGGATTTCCTTCTGGCTCTTTTGGATGGGTGCTCGCAGATCTCATCCTCTGAGGAACCTAAACTATCCGCTGGCTTTTTCCTTGTGACTTCTGCATATGAGGGATTGGAGGGGCTGCCTTGGGAGGCTTCTAGCTGTATTGCTTCTCTGCCTTCTTTGTTTGAAATGGGAGATCCAGTCTGTTCCAGATTTTCCAGGGCTGTTTTTGCAGGATTGATCTAGCTACTTTCTTTACCGTTTGGGATTGGGTCCTTTTCTTGGATGGGATTGGAGCTGCTTGGAGCCCCGTTCACTATGCCTTTCACATTGCCTTTTTTTTGGTGAAAATTTTTCTGGACTAGGGTCCAATGCTCACCATTCAGTTTGTCTGGTTTCTCTTCGACCTTTTCCTTGCAGTGTTTTTCAAAATGTCCATGGTCATGGCAGTGTCTACATTTGAAGGGAAGTTGTTCGTAATCCAGTGCTTGAACATGCATCCACCCTGAAACTGTAAGCTTGATTACTTTCGATAGCCCCTCCTCTAGATCAACTTTGACATAGATGCTAGCACATGAATACTGATCCTTTCTTGTAGCTTTATCTATGTATTTTCCTAAGGCATTGCCGATACTCTGAAGGGACTTTTGATTCCAGCAATGGAGAGGAAGATGGGGGAGCCACACCCAAACTAGGACAGTAGATGGGACATCCTGTACGGGACAGGCGACCATTTATTTAGGTATAGTCCTCGCGGTCCCATGAAGTATGGGCCATTCTTGAAAATTAAACTTTTGTCCTCTGCACTCTCAAAGACAAACATGAAGAAGCCTTTACCAACAAAATAGCTTTTTATTCCCTCTTTGGTTAATGGTATCTAGTTCCTTTGGATCCAATCTTCCACCAACTTGGGAGAAGGATAAAGCCCATGAAATGGCTTATGAGACCTCTCTCTGCGAGGTTCAAAGCTTCTTTATAGGTTTCTTCTTCAGGTAAGGCAACCGAGGGAATACTGTCCATTTTCTTGACAAACTTTTGTTGCATGGCATAGGAAGGTCACTTATTGCATGCAACTATCATTGTTTTGAAGGAAATAACCTCAGGAGGTGGATGGGGGGGGGGGGAGAATGAGGGCCCTCGCTAGACACCATATCGAAGAGGTAGCGCAATTGTGCATGATTTGTTGTGCGCAGTAGCCACAGGGGTGCACGGGTGAGGTACCAAAGCAGCCCTAACGCATGCACAGACAAATGTTAGTGTTTTATAAGTGAACATGATGATGTAAAATTAATTAAGTATTTGACCTAAAGATTCAAAGATAATTAAGTTCATTAGGTAATGTCCAAGAATACTCATTAATCCATGTGAACTTGAAAAAAGTAGTGAAATCTGAAATCTATTATGCAAATATTACGATAGTACTTTAAAAAACGACTTTAATAATTTAATGACTGGTCAAAAAGTAGTCATTAATACATGATCAATTACAACCATTGCTTCAAAATGACAACCATGTGCATGCTCCTTGCAATTTTTTTCTTCAAAAAATAGATGAATTTTTTAAGACAGTCTTCGACGTGCAATTTAACAATTTGGCAGTGTTAAAGATATATGTTTGAAGTAAAAATGAAAAAAGGTTATGTACATGTAAAAAAATTGATGTACTAAATGCCTACATAGGAAGGCAGGAAGTGCATTGTGAATTTTTATGGATTCAAATGATTTTTTTGTGAATTTCAGGGTATGACCTCAAATTGTATGTCTCGGTTCAATATAAAATCTTTAAATGAGTAATAAAATAAAAACCCAGGGAAAAAAGAAAAAAAAAATTGACAAAATATTATTTTCATTCCTCTAATTAGACGAGCTACAAAACCCTAAGCCAACTAAAAATCCAAAATCAATATAGCTAACAAAGTTAAAAAATTAAAGCTGCAAAATGTAGATTTGAAGAAAATATGTTAAATTTTTTTTTTTTTTGAAACAAAATTAAAATACCTTTGGACATGAATTCGGCCATGGAAGGGAGGGGGCTAAAATGTTCATCATCGTCTGTAACGTGACCACCATTTGTAGGGACAAACTTTTCAGGTTCTGAGGAGCGTCCATTTCCTGGGGTCAGCTTCAACAGAGACCACATGCCACATTGGCATCTCCTTCCTCACTCCCATCCCATTCTTTCGTTGTGTAATGCTACCGCATGACTGACATTGGAGATTAATCTTATCACTCAGAGTCCTCCAAATTTGGTTGAATTTGTAAATTATTTTTGTAGACCATGTTGTCGAAAAAGATCTTTATGGTAGGAACTTTTGAACATGAATTTTTCATTTAATAGAAGTTCGTCTTGGTAACATATGTAAATTTATTAAAAGTATTATCTATGTATTCTAAGTGTAAATTTCTCTCAAAATAATACAATGAGCTTTACCAAAATGGTATTATATTAGTGTTAATATTATAGTATATCGTTAAATTGAGTGAGATTTTTCAGGAAATAATTTGATAATTGTGATTTTTTTGGTCATTCACAATTTATTTTGTGATTCTAATAAATATCAAAACAATTTCAAAATATATAACATATACAATAGAAAATTAAGAAACTATAATTTTTTATTTATTTATAGGACAATGGGGTCTTTATTAGTATAAGTAAATACCTTTGTAAATTGTTAAAATTTCATTACTTAAATTACATTATATATGTAAGTATTATTTATGGTTTTAAAGGTTAGTTTAAGTGTTTATGAGTTAAGTGGGTTTTATGGTCTATATTTTTTAAAGATTAAATTTTAGAATCGCAGTTGTTTTTTTTTAATGATTTTTATTTATCTTTATAAAATTACTTATAAAACTTTTATTTTATTCTAAATTCTATATAACATTTTCTATTTTGACTTGTATATGCAAGGTTTATGAGATTTCCATATTCAAGGTTGTAATAATTTTTGGAATGTGATTTCATGTTGTTTTATTCTAATTTAGATTTATTTGTATTTATCTCCTCAAAACATGTGAGCCCCATTTGTAAGTTCTTGGTGTAATTTATCTTTCTCTAGGATAGAGTTATTGCAATTGAATATATGTGAATGTGCTCACTCAATCTGTATATAAGTATCTCCTCATTTGAGTGCAATGTAGGACAAGTGCAAGATACCCTCTTGGAAGTATCTTAAATTTTCCCTTAAATTTTTTTGGTTTGGTCTCAGTGTTCAGTGTGGCATTTTATAAAACAATTTGTGTGTACTTGGCTATAGATGCACTTTATTAGTTTTAATTTCAAATAGACATACACAGTGGCTAATACATGCCAAATAAATTCTTCAAGACAATAATATGTTCATTGGACTAAAACCATAAATTTATATATTTCCTATACAAGTATGCATAATCATAACTTGAACATAAATTGTCATTTCATTAACATGGCACATAAATACCAAGTGACCAAAAGCAGTAGAAGAACCTAGCCCATAACTCAGTAATGTGAACTTTAATACATTAAGTGCTTTATAATTTGGTTCCAACAATACAATACTAAGATAAATAGGCTTCCAGATGAGTGCATCTTGTTCCCCTTTCATCTAGAAATATCAGTCCATGAAAATATTGTTTATACTAGTCTCTAAATCAAAAGCAAGTCGACCTCCTCTTTCATGTTCAGCATCTATATTGACTGTAAATTCACTTTGGTTCACACAGTGACCAAGTAGGGTATTTTTTTGTCACTACGGTAGTGGTAATCTCTACACCTTCAATTGGAAAATGGAATCATAGGCTCATGGTCTCTCCCCAACACTCTTCCAACATGAAAGAATGGACTTGACTCTCTGAAATTATAGTACTTGACCCTCCTTTTTGTTATCATTTCTCTTCCAACAATGAGATATTTACTCGGCTAGCTAGAGAATTCACATTCAACCCTTGAAATGAAACTCCTAACTTAGAAATAGAGAGAAACTCGGCTTGTCTAACAATAGCAGCTCAGTCTCTTTAGTAGTGGGAGATTCGACAAAAATATGAAAAATATCAACCAGCGAAACCTAGGATAACTCAATCTCTTCAAATGTAACTCAACCCCTTGAAATTATGGTAGAACTTAGCCTTTCAAGAGTGTAATCTATGTCTGTAAAAAGATGATAGAATACTCCACATTAGAAGATAAAATCAACTGATAACACTGCGAACTTGCTTCCTTCTGCAAAAGCATTCTTCTTCTTGAAGCACAATGTCATAATTTGAGTAATTTCGCTCCCAAACTAGCTAGGGTGTGTTAGCACATCATAAATTTCATGCCAATAAACTCTCGCAGCATCAACAATGAAAAATTGATAAGTTGCGCCACAAAAATTTCAAAAATTTCATAGCAGAATGCAATTTTCATTGTGATAGTTCAATTTTGGCTAAAATTGGTTTAAAAGGGTCATTCTCTATCAAGTTAAGGAAAATAATTGTGAGGGTTAAGGATTGGTGATCATTTAGTGAAAGGATAGAGGAATGGATTTGCGTAAAAATCTTATAATCTTGGCAAATAAATAAAAAGAAAGGATTTGGCTATGAAAGCCAATCTTTCCAAATATCGAGTTAATAACATAGATTACTTATATTATTTTATAAAAAATATTGGCTCTCAAGCCAAATCTCCAAGTCAACTACAAGCTCGAAGGCCAAGTTCCAACTTCGAGCAAGCACCATCACATAAGACCAACTATCAATACCGAGAGCCCTGCGCCCAACCGCCAAGCTATCAAGAGTTTGAAAACTTACGAGAGTGCTATTTGAACATCTAAAGAAATCAATGAGGACTAGAAATCAAATTATCGAGAAAGAGATTAATTCTATAATGTCAGGTTTTGCAGAAGAAAAACAGAAGGACATGTCAAAAGAAGAGTTTGTTCAACATCTGAATTCTCTTGTCTCATGAGTTTAGGGCTTGAAAAGAGCGTGTGCTTGCCTATGCGGCAGTTGATACAAGAGCCCTCAACTACGCCTCAAAAACGACGATAGGGGCAGCAAAAACAAGATTCTCTGAAGGGAAAAAGAGAAGAGAACCCCCCTAAGCCCGAAATCGATGCCCTGGATTGACACATGCAAGGGAAACAGTTTGATTTATTGCATTCATTGTTGGATTGTGCAAATATTGTCAACGTGAATCTAGAAAGAGTAGGGAAATCTATTTCCTATTTTCATATCATTGCATAGCATTGCATCGCATCATGGGGATCCCACGTAGAGAATAGTGTCCCATTTTTCTGATGCTCTAGCCAAAATTCTCTCCAAGGGTATTCAGGAGAAGCCCCAGTTTCAGTCTAGTGATGAATGCTCTAAATATTTTGAGGATTTAACCCTGGCTTACAAGGCCTTGAATGATGCATGCCCGTATTCAAAATTTTCTCAGTTAACTGGAAATCAAGTGATCCTAGAGGCGATGGACAAGGCAGAGAAAATTCACATATTTGACTTTTGCATTGTTAAGTGTGTAAAAAGCTATATGAGAGCAACAAGAGTGAGTAGTTGCAAGTTCAAAGGTGTCATGCCAGGCTAGACCCTTTGAGTGGTTCCCACCTCTTTCCTTGAGAGGCCTCTTGGAAGAGCTTTGCACTGCATTTCCACATTCAGGTTTCAGACCAAGCTTCATTCTTGTGGTACAACACAGTTTTTGTTGAGAGATGTGCTGAGTTGCAGGGTGCAGCAGTGGAAAATTGTATTGGGTGTTTTCTGAACTTTTTTTGCATTGGAGGAAGGTTTCCTTCCATTGGGAGGCCAGTAATGGAGCCCCTTGGGCTTATTAGACATATTTTGCATCTGGCCAAGGTGATTTCATCCCCTACAGTGCAATTCCAGTTCAGATCTATGTTATTTTTTTGAGTTGTTGCAGGGGTAGGTGCAATGCTCCATTTGGAGTGTTTGTTTTCCATTAAAGGGATCATTCCTTCATTGAAGAGAGTATTTTGGAGGATATCTTTTAGATCTACATCAAATTCAGCCACCTCCTTCTATGTGCTTCAGTTCCAGTGAATCTTCAGCCCTAGGGCTTTAGATCCACCATTCATACTTGGTGTATTTCCGGAAACTCTTCATGGGTTGTCTAGGAAAAGTGTGTGGGATCATAGATCTCCATTTTTGGCCTTGTATGAGCATACTCTTTTCATATCCATTTATTTATATGTTCCAACTGTAGTATTAGTCATTAAAAATATGTTGTGCTTGCTTCAGTAGTTTTTGTTTTAGTGTATTACATGTTTTGGATGCATTTTGGCATTGGAGGATTCCTTTTCCTATCTTGAGGGGCTTGATCCCCAAGATCTTGTACTTATTTATTGCTAATATACATAATACCATGGAGCTATAATTTGGCTCACATGTGCTCTGTTGATACTTTCTGCTATTTTTATATTCATGCACTATATTCCTACTTTTCCCATTTGGGAATATTACATATTCCAAATTTTTGGTATATATTTCAGAGATAAACCTATCTATAAGGGTCACAACCCCTCTTCTTCTATACAAATTTGTCATATTATTAATGAAATACCTTATGGATTGAACATGCTAGGAAACCTCCCTAAATAGGGAATTATAATTCTATTCTAATTGCTTTAAAACAAACCATATCCACCCATAGAAAAAAGGAAAACTCTTTCCTCCATAAGAGACTCGGCCTAGCTCATATGGATCCATAGATTCTAGCCATTTCTTTGAATTAATCTTGACCTCAACTTTAGATCTCTATGAACCTCAAAATATGGTTACTTTAGTCAGTATTACACCTGTGACTACTTCTGTTCTGGCCCTAAATTCTAGTGCAAACCCTCCTCCATTTGTGTTGGTATTTATCACAGACCTCTCAACCTAGTAACCAACACAAGGTAGGGTCTCAACCCTCTCTACTATTTCCAAATTTGATGGGGACTTCACACAGAAACACCACTGAAATCACATGCCCAAATTCTCATGAGTGGCCTCTCTTGAGCTTTATCTACCCTAAGAGAACCAACAATATGCCATCCTACTTCCTATCTCGAACCCATTAAGGTATGTGACATTCTTGTGAACCCTCACATGATGATCTTACTCTTGGTGGATGATCATGGCCTCCCTTTAGTAACGCTTACTCAGACCTATCACTAGACCTACTTTAGGACTACATCTCTCCTAGCCTCCTTGATAAAATGAGCTCCTTCTCACTTGATGTTCTTGCCTTCATACTAAGGCCTCCTTAAATAACTTTTCCTAGCTAGGCCTCTTAAGAACGCTCTAGAACTTACGAATTTTATCTACTTAGACCTTAAGAAATATTATTTTTCTGTTTAATTTTATTTTAGATTTTAAACCTCATCTAGGGTCCAAATCCCCTTCGCTTGGGTTATTTTCCCATAAAACATTTTTTGGTAAAAACTCACACAAACCCATCTCACTAGGCTTGTGGAGTACCTCCCAAGCTACACAATTTAACAACATAGTCTAGTTTTAGTAATCATAACTTGGTCAAGCTCCTATAGTCAAGCGAGGACTTGGTTGGGTTCCCAAGTTGAAAATTAAGTAAGGGTAGTTGTGAGGGCATGATAACTAGGAAGGGTTAGGGAATTCCAAGGAATGAAAAGGTGTGCTATCACATGCTGGACAATGTCAATTCATGTTGAGGAGTGTTAAGGATTGTCGAGTTATCACAAGGGAGAACTAGGTCAAAATGCATGGAAATGAACAAATAAGAATGTGTTCCAGGGAGTCTCAGTGAATTCAAGTGTGCCAAGGATGAAGTGTATTAGAAAAAGTTCATAATAGAATTTGTAAGAGGCTAGCATACGATTGTGATAAGGGGCTCGACAAAGAAATTTTAAACAAAGAGAGACTTTGTGTTGGGCACAACACTATTTTTCCTTTATCTATTATTTTTATATGACATGTGGCACACTTTCGCCGAATGCTCATGTTTTAAACTATTTTAGACAATTCCATATTGTACATTGTTATGTATAAGTTTTTGGGAACTCGACTTATGCCAACCTATATCTTTTGTGTCTTGTGTATCCTGTGGTTCTTGCAAACTCTCAGTTGATGCTCTATTGTTTATATGAACTAGACATACATGTGAAATATTGCCTATGTAAGCTATGTTTCTTAGTTGTTTTATGGCCATGGCTAGATATGAGTCTTGTCTTGGTAAGTTTTTAAGTCGGAAAAGTTTAGATTGGACATGATTGGCCTAAGATGAGGTATATGAAGTTCTTAGGTGAAGACGGAACAATCTACTTGTAGTAGGTGAAATTGATCAAGTTGTTACAGTTGAAGTAGACCAATATCACATGAACTCTAGTAGCTAAGGACTTGATTGGGTTCCAAAGTCATGAGAAAATGTAAGGATATTTGTGAGGGCATGAGTGCCAAGGCATGCTAGGGAATGCTAACACGTGCCAAATATTTCTAAGGCATGTAAAATATGCTAAGATGTGTCAAGTGCTAAGGCATGCCGATATCTGCAATGGTGTGACAACACATGTCAGGGACTATCAAGGAAACAAAAAGGAGAAAAAATTTATAATCCTATTAGGGTCCCGTGATTTGGCTGATTGGAAATCCAAGTGATAGGGTAACACCAAATCAATCTTTGGAGCCCAAGGACCTAGCCTTCCTAAACTCAGAGAGGGCTCTCTCTATTTGTGTAAGGGATATCTATGTGTTTTGCTTCTTATGTTTATGATTTTAGGCTAGTTATGAAGTAGGTGTTTTGGTTTTGCTTTTAGGTTTGTGAAGGAGGAACTGATCAAGGACTAAGATAGATAAAAATATTGTCAGATCAACTGGGCTATAGGGTCGAAAAGGTCGAGAAAGCTTCAGATGGTGATAAAAGGTATGTTGAAGGGCCAATTTGATCAAGGTAAAATGGATCTTGAGGTAAAATGAAGTGAGATGGACACTAAATTTGTGAAGAAAAAAGGTTTTCAAACATAAATAGTTCAATAGCTGACATAAACATGGTAGGGCTAACCATTAATCATGATAAATGTAACTTCAAACTAATAAATGCATAGAAATAAACATTCAAGGAATACATAGAGATATATGACTAACTTTAGGAAATTGCTATCAGAATTTGGGGAAATACAATTAAGACAAAAAAATAACTCAAAGCACTATGAGGAAATGCTTAGACATAGTATTTCAAGCTATTGGGCACTTTGAAGTAAGATTGCAGAGTTTTAGGCAAAGGCCAAGATCAGTACAAGACCTCTTTGGTTCAACTAGGACAATCAAACAATCAAAGAAAGGTTTCAGAGGTGGAGCTATGACTAGCCATGAGTAAGCAGGGCATACCATGAATCATACTTAGCATGCATAAAACCATAAATGAAACAAGCAAACAATTTCTTGAATGATCAAAGAGAAATCAAGGATTCTTTGATATGTCTAAGAAGGAAGAAAACATAGAAGCTACAATGAAATAGGAAATATGAGGTGCCTCCAAGGGCATGTCTCAAATATATTCTCTACTGTCTTATAGCAAGCAAGAGCATGAAATATGAATGAAAACTAAGAAGCATAACAGAGAGGGACACTATACCATTTTACCAAGTCAAGGAATCCAACAACAGTCCTCTTTCATCATCCAAAACATTCAAGAAACTATCCAATGCATGAGAAAAGTATTTATTCCAAGTTTGTATAACCATATATTACTCTATATCATCAATTTCAGCCTTATTTACAATTAAATCTCTTGGAATATATAGGCCAAGATGAGGGAAAACCTCCTAGTGCAGCTTGCAAGCTCATTGGGCCATCAAAAATATTTGATTTTGTCCTTGAGGCTTTGCAAAGCCCAAGGCACAAAATATCTTTAAAAACATCTTTAAAATGCTAAAAAAGGAAATTATATTGACTTTTCCTAACTAACCATGGCCAAAAAAGGCTAAACGCACATTAGGAAAAGCCACTTCAGAAAAGTGCATTTGTCACAAAAATACTTAAGAAATATATCAGCAGAAAATCCCCTGTCTGTTGAGCACCTTTTGGAGGCCTTCCCGATGTCAAAACAAGGCTCGTGATGGCTCATTGGAAATCTCTGGATGTCTGTTTTCTGAAAATTCTTTTTTTTCTCCAAACTGATCACTGGAAGCCTGCGAAAATCTGACCTGTGTGAAAAAGCCCAGAAAATAGACTTTGCTGATATGCGGGGTAGAGTGTTGAAAAAAGTGACTTTTTTTCGCCATTTTGGGGGACCAAATCATCTTCAAATGATCTGAAAATCGCTAAGTATATGTCCCTAAAATTATGGCATCCAGTGATACCATTTTCATCCTTTGAGAATGTTTTAAACAGAAATGGTGATGCCCATGATTTTTAGCAAAAAGCCCAGAAATGTCAAAAAACCAAAACTTGTTGAATTTGGCCCAATTTTTGCGAGCATGACCCTCATGGGTTTTTAGAAGCATTCTGAGAAGTGGAGGCCAAAATTTGAAGCCTTGATATGTATTTCTTCATTTTTAGTGTCGGACGCCTCTTTTGAGCCTCCTTGAGATTTTATTGTGTGGCCTTCAATTTCCGTCGGGTGAATTGATTAAGCTTGTTATAGTGCTCAGTCATTCTTCTTTGAAGGTCCGAATCTCTATTGGCCTTTTCAAACTTCTTCTCCAAGTGGTCATTCACCCTTGCAAGCCATGCTTCTCTATTGTTTTCTATCTCTTGGGTGAATAAAGTAGCGAAAGGAAAATATTGGAAAAGGGCAGCCTCCTCCTCTTTTTGTTTCTCTAAGGCTCTTCTAAGTCCCATGGTCCTTGGCCTCTTTCTTCTTAGCTGATCTTCATCTTCACTATATTTGAACTCGCCCATGAGTTCTTCCAACTTAATTTGTGCTTTGGAGGCCTCTTTTTGATACTTGATAGCCCATGTCTCATATACCGCCATGTGGACACTCATATGCTTGTTTTGTGTTTGTAGAAAGTGAATGAGGTTTTTAGACCTCTCTAGATCCTCTCTTAGATCATGAATTTGTTCTTCTCTATTAATCAAGAGAGACTCTAGGATTCTAGCCTCATTGTCACTATCATCACTATTTATCTGAATTATGTCAAAGTCCCTCTCTTTCTCATGGCTGCTTTCTTCCTTCTCCTTTCCCTTGCTTTGGGTGGCCTTCTTGGTCTTCCTCCTCTGTGGTAATTCAACAATGGATTGCTTGGGAAACTTCCCCTTGCTTCGGAGGGATCTAGTAACATTTGGAATTATAGTTTGAGGCACTCTCTTTCTTGATGTTCAAGGCTTTGTCACCTTTGGAGAAGAAAGCATGGCCCCTTTCCTAGGAGAGGCAGCTAGTACATGCTCTATTTGCTCTTTTCCCTTGCTACTCCCCTCATCATCCTTGCCATTGTTTTGACCTTCTTCGTGAATGCTTTGACTATCACCTTTCATGTCTTTTTGAAGGGTACCCTTTACACACTTGTCCTTGTTTTCTTAAGGACTTTTAGGCTCTCTATATTCAATGTTTTGTGCTTCATCTTCATCATGTTTACTGCTGTGAAGGCTACCAATATCCTCATCAAACTGTTCGATTTTTTCATCATTTCCCTCTTTAATGTTTTTCTCTTCTTCATGGTGCTCTTCTTCATCACTGTGTTTTTCTTCACTTTGCTCACTTTGACTTGGATCCTCTTCACTATTTTTTTCTTTATCACTATGCTGCCTTTCCTCACTGTGCTCCTCTTCATCATTATGCTATTCTTCTTGATCAATCATGGAAGATTTTAGCTTCTTAGGAATGGGATTACTAGAAGAAAGAGAAAGATGCTGAGTGGAAGGTGAAGGAGATGCATGGGATGAAGAAACAGTGGCGAAATCGGGATGTGAAATGAAAGTGTCCCAAGAGATTCCCTTCTTCTCAAGTTGATGAAGAATGACAATATTGATAAGGGAATGATGGAAAAGACAAGCTGGCTGCTGAGAGGAGGGTCTCTTTTGAATAGTGGAAGCCATATTTTCAATACTTCTATGGAGGAAAAAGGGGAGGTTTAACAATTGGGCTCTTGTGAAGTGCATGAGTAGCCGGACATGGTAAGCATAGACCCGGGAAAACCTTCCCTCGCATGTGAAATATTTCATGATTATCTTCATGAGGGGAGCATAGATGGTCAAAAAATATGAAAAGGGAAAAATGGATGGGCATGCATCCCGATGCTCTATTTTCAAAAAGGGTTTGTACTATTCTGAGTCTAGGTAGCTCTTTTTAAACCATTTTTCTTCGACATACGAAATTTTGGTAGCTCTAGAAATGGATCAAGGAGAAAACTTGAAATCTAAGCCTGCTAGCTGAACATGTTTCCCTTGCAGTCTTCAAGCCAATAGATGTGTCAAGGGAAGATAACTTTTCACCTCCTGAACACTTTGACAAAACTCTAAACATCCAACTTCATGAAAGTTAAACAGAACTGAAGGATGGGCATTTACTTCCTTAGTTGAAAAAGGTTCATACCTCTTGTGAGGGCCACTTATGGTATCTTTCCTGGGAGGCATTTTTCTTTGGATACTCTTTGCTGGCTGACCAAGACAATGGCTGATTCAAATGGTCTCTGAAATAGTCTCCCAACACCACACCTTTTCCTCCTTGCAATTCACTCTACTTCTTTGATGTTAGCAAACAAGTATTTGTCAAATGATAACCAAAAACACTTTATCACTGTGTTTGGGCAAAGATCTTGAAAATATGTGTTTGAGGTTCTTTGTTGAAGAAGGATTTCTTTTGTTTTGGCACAAAAAATCCTCCCTTCAAGCATTGCCCCTTTGCTATTCACTGCCAGTTTTAAAAAGTAAGCAAGATATCTTTCAACTGACTTGAAGACCTTTCAAAATAGACTCTGCCTTTTAGACTCTGGGGGCTATAAAAAGTTTACTATCTCACAACACAGAAAGGACCTCTTTAAATTGACCAAGCCTTCATCTTCTAACCATTGTTTCCCTCTGAGTTTTAACAAAAAAAAGCCTTTGCAAAATACTGTTAAGATACTTCTTTTACATTGATTTGAAGACCTCTTAAACTAACTTTTCTCCTTTATAGTAATTGTGGGTAGTCTTAGCTATTTTTATAGCTAAAAAAGAGTTCTCAAATTGGGATAAAAAACCTCCCTTCTTTAACTGTTTTAATCCTTGACACTCACAGCAACAAAAAAACTTCTTTGATTTTGACCAAATGCCCAAACTCCTAATCATTGTGTCCTTCTTTGTTTTTTAGGAGACATGGTTTGTGCTTTTTTGGCACTGTTAGGACACCTCTTCAAGAAAATTTGAGACCTCTTCACAACACAAGAAACCTTCCTCAATTTTGACAAAAAATCTATCTCTTTACCACTGACTATCTCTATGTTTTCAGATGATGGAGTGCTTTCAAAAATCACTATTTCTTCCTTGGGAAAAGACA
Organism: Pinus albicaulis; assembly: GCA_034641835.2. Taxonomy (NCBI): domain Eukaryota; kingdom Viridiplantae; phylum Streptophyta; class Pinopsida; order Pinales; family Pinaceae; genus Pinus; species Pinus albicaulis. The sequence goes on along the minus strand of JAXQQM020059658.1, from coordinate 370,879 downwards.
ACAAAAACACCCCCTTTAAACCTCAAAATTTACCAAGAAGTAAGGAAAATACCTTGAACAATGTTTATGGATCTTGTTTTATCATCTGAGGAGCAGGTCATTTGAAGTAGAGGGCGCTACACATATGGAGGTAGTCGGGTCAGTTTCGGTCGCCCGGTGACTGAAGAAACAGGCACGCCATGCGCCGCTATAGCTGCATCATGCCGTAGTTCAACTACTTTGGTCGGGCACTCACAGGCGCGCCGTGCACACCTACAGGCACGCCGCGTAGGCTTCTGAGATCTAAACACTTGAAAATTTGCCCGAAAATGCTGTGTTTCTTTAGTGAGCAGCCAATGAGGGTATGATTTGTGGTTTGCAATTGCTCATGGGCCTCTTACACAGTCTCTTCCGCCTTTTAAAATTAGAATAAGCTCAAATACCTTTTCATTTGATTTGGAAGGGTTTGGATGCCTTTTAAAAAGGTTTTTGTTATATAAAAACATAAGTCATTGCCTTCAGTAATATATCACCTTTTTAAAATACCATAAAGACCCATTTTTGAACAAGACTTATAGACATAATGCTATGGCCAGCTTCCTTTTGATGACCCTCATATCCATGAACTCTGTTGAAGTAAAGAGGACTCCTTAAAAATAAGACCCTTTTCACTTCCTTTTCATTTAGGAAATAACTCTGTCACTGTTTGTCTATTCTGTCCTTCAAAAGGAACATGCTCAAGAACCATATCCAACACTTTTGAACCATTAGGCACCTTATATTGACATTTTCCTTTTCACTGTGGGTAAACTCTTATTTTCACTCACCAAGCTTCACCTTCATCTGTTCATCAAGGAGATGTATTTTAAAAACCCTTAATGCAATCATATACAACAGCAGAGTTTGTTCTTATGTAAAGTAAAAGGTCTTGTCTATGACAGTGGTATGTTTTATTTCTTTGAAGGTTGTCTTGAACTTGAATCATTGTGATATAGCCTTCTTTATCCATACTGTCTCTGTGTATTCAATTGCCAAGGTCTTTTTAATAAATAAGGTTATTCTACCTTCTTGTCATTTTGATGAGCTTGTTCCAAGCTGTGGACATTCTAGCTTCAGATTACCTTTGAAGAACACCTTTATGGACAGGAAAAAAAAAGCTTCTTGAACATCATAATATCACTGCTTGGCCTATGTTTAACACTAGACTTCAATTCATAAACCTTTAATTGCTTCCCACTGAATTTCAAATCTATCCTTTAAACAATGAACTCATTTAAGCACCCTTGAAACACTACTACTGTATCAGTTGTTTCATCCTTTGGATGAAGTGGTGTAAACAAGTTTTTAGGTCATTTGAAACACTGTTAGTCTTTTGTTCTTTGAATGAGGCTATACCTATATTCCCGACCCTCTACTTTTTTGAATGAAGGAGGCCCTTATTATGTTCCTAACCATTTGCTTTTAAATGAAGGAGGTTAACATAATATTCCCAAATCATCTGTTCTTTTTATTGGAGGAGGTTAACACAGTCATGATATTTCATCCCTTTCTCAAACTGTGTCATCTTTCCTTGTAATACATATCTCTGCTTGGTATGTCACAATAAGTAATAAAGTGAAAATTTGACAATATGCTATAAGAAGCATGTTCTGAGATATGTATCCTGTGGTTGGAATATCCTTGTGAATATTTTAAACCAAGAGCCACATGACTTGTATTTGTAGAGTAATTGCTAGCTAGTCATTACATACTAACCTTTCTTGACTATGTTTGCAGAGGCTTATTGAATTTGCTCTCTGACTAGTATTCTTATCCCAGGCTCAAGACAACATGCGAAGCAGTTGTCTTCTTATGTTTAGCTTGACAATGTCTTATGGAATACTTGTACATTTCTGCTTTTGAAAGAGACACTGAAACACTATAGATCAACATAATATCAGTTTGGCTTTTGAAACATGTACTGCTGAGACATCAAGACCTTTTAGTGGCGTGAACTATGGGTGTATCAAGATTTTCAGATTAAGCACTAATTCAGGGTTGGCTGGTATTGAGCAAAAGATTTTGGCTCAGGATGTTTTCACCAAGGAAGGATTCCCTACAGCACCCCTACCTAACTTAGGGGATATTTTTGACATATTTTGAGTATTTTCTTTGGGTAATATTAGCACAAGACAACTCATGGACAGGATTATATGATAGAAAATAGATAAGACCTGACAACTAGGTTTTTCTCATCATAAGCTGACTGGAAAAGGTAGGAGGACAAAAATTGTTTAGGGGTGTTTTCTAGATGACAAATTTGACAAATTTGAGATCAGCTTCTAGAAAAATTAGCTTTAAATACTAGTCATCATCAACAGATGAAAAAATACTGATGAATAATAGTGGCTCCATTTGCGGAGGGCAGCTTCTTTTCAGGAGGTGTCTAGAATTTCAGATCTCTGGCCTTTGAAGACGAGTGCCTTTATCCATTAGTGCAAATTTCTTTCTTCTTTAATGCTATTTCTGAAAATTGACAGCATGATTATCATCAAAGTAATTTCTACCTACCCCACTACATTTCCTAACATTTTTTCTTCTTTTGGCTGCATTTGGACAAACAACTCTTTGACATAATATTTTGAAAAATGAGACTATCTAATTCTACACTTATATCCACCAGGAGTTCAGATTAACCTGATGAACTCCTTTGTTTCTCTACTTATGCTAGATCGACTGTCAATATTAAGCTATTTGATAGGATTTTATTCTCTAATCTGAAACATGAAATTGAAAAATGACCAAATCAGGATTAGACAGTTTGATTTTTCATGTACTTGTGGCATGAAAGACAAGATGCACACAAATATTATTTTGCATGAACATGAAATTTGGAAAAATCAGGGTTAGGATACACAGTTTGTTTTTCATCCTTGTTTTCCTCTTTGGTTCTATTTTGAGCATGTGGAACTAGTATCTTTTCCTAATCTATTTTCTTTGACAAGTCAAGCTTACACAATATTGACTATCTCTCCTCTCACTAACTTATCAAAAAATAAATTTAAAACATGTTCAATTATAATTAGGCTACATAACTGAACAAGACATTTTGAGCACTAGTAGCGGCATTTAGACTTGCACACTTTCATAATGACTATTTTTTGAACATGGGGCTTTCTTTCTATTTTTCAAAATGCCCTCTTTTTCTACTTTTCTATTGTTCTTGAATTTTCTGTCTTTTGATTTATTTTTCCAAACAATGATATATACAATGATTGAAAATTTTTAAAAGTGGATCTCTTGACAAAAATATTTCTTTAATGTCCTTCCATTCATAGGACCTCCAAAATTTTCAGTCCCGTCGAGTTCTTGCAGGAAAAAGCCATTGTTTCCGCTAACTGAGTTGATGATGAAAGGCCCCTTCCATAATTTTTCAAACTTGCCATGTTTACCTTTGTCTTCTCTTCTAGAGTCCCATTTTAACACTTTATCCCCAATCTGAAAATAATTTTCCTTGGTCCTTCTATCAAAAATCTATTTTATCTTGTCTTGCGCTAACTGAGCCTTTTGGTAAACTTCTTCTCTTGTTTATTGTAAATGGATAGTCTGATTTACCCTCCTTTGGATGTCATTTTCTTCTATTTGAACTTCTTGCAATAGATGCATTACTGGAACCCATAAAGATGTTGGGAAAATGCATCCATGCCATACACTAGTTGGTAGGGAGACACACCGATTGATTTTTTGGTTGTTAGTCTATCAGCCCATAGTGCATGTACTAGTTTTCCATGCCATGCTTTTTGATTTTGTTCCAAAAGTTTCTTGATGATGTTGACTAGGCTTTTGTTAGAAGACTCAACTAAACCATTACCTTGAGGGTAATAAGCTATGGAATGTCCTAATGAAATGTGATATTTGTAATAGAAGTCAACCATTCTTTCGGAGGAAAAGACAACAGCGTTATCCTTGATAATCTTCCTAGGACAGCCGAATCTAGATAGAATGTTGGTTTCTAGGAACTTAATGATGACTGAATTAGTGGCATTCCTGGAGGGTATGGCTTCTATCAATTTGGTAAAGTAATCAGTGGCTGTAAGGATCCATTTATGTTGAGCGGATGAAGAAGGGTGTATTTCCCCAACAAAAGGTAAAATAAAAAAATTTGGCACTTATGGCATGTCATAACTAGTTTGTGAGTGTCATGAAATAAGGTAAGCCAATAATAACTAGCTCTAAGGATTTTTTTAGTTGTGGTTTTCCAGTAGAGATGACCTCCACATTCTCCTTCGTGCATTTCCTGCATAATTTTCTCCACATCATACTCAAGAAAATATTTAAGTAGCATACCAGTGGGATTTTTCCAATATAGAACTCCATCTATAATGCAAAACTTTAGGGATTTTTGTTTAAGGAATATTTCTTTTGTTTTTGATAAGGTTGGAGGAGCATTTAGATAAAATAATACATAAATAATATCTGCATACCAAGGTGAATTTAAAAAAACTTCTTCAACATGAGGGATTGTGCATTCTTCCTGTTCTTATAAGGTGTCAACAAAATTTATATCTAATGCTTGGAGGTTAGTTTCAGCCATTATTCTTGCAAGTCCTTGTCCTTTAACCAATTTGGTGGGTTGGATTTCTAAGTCATATTATAATATGATAGCGATCCATTTTCCCCTTTTACCATCGGGATCTTGATTTAATATATCTTTGATGATGGCATTTGGAACAAAAGAAATGATATGAGAATGCAAGATGTAAACTCGGAAATCATTCAGTGCTTTTACCAATGCGAATGCCTATTTTTCCATGATGTTATATTTTAAGGGAGCATCTCTTAGGGATTTTCTAAAAAAGGAAATGGGCTATTCCTGCCCTACTGCGTTCTTTTGTAACAACACTGCAGCTATCGTGTGTTCCAATGCAAATGAGAAAATGTAAAAATCTTTGGTGAATTAGGACTTATCAGTACCAGTGTTTCAGTTAGGGATTTTTTAACTAATTCAAAAGATTTTTTGGCTTCTGTAGTCCATTTAACCCCAACCTCATTTTTCAACATGTTTGTGATATCTCTCAGAAGTTCGACAAGATTTGGGATGAATCTTCTTAAGAAATTAATTTTTTCGATAAAGGATTGCAAATACTTTATGTTTATGGGGTGACTTATTTGTAATATGCCTTCAATTCTCTAGGGGTCTATTTTTATTCCATCTTCCGAAAATGATGTGACCTAGGAGTTTTCCTTCTTCAAGACCGAAAAGTGCTTTCTTGGGATTTAGGGATAAACTATATTTTCTACATTTGTTAAAAACCTTTCTCAAGTAAACCAGGTGCTCTTCATCTGATTTGGAATATACTATGATATCGTCGAGATATATGACTATGAAATAACCTATGTCTTCTAAGAAGGCTATGTCCATGGCTCTTTGGAATGTTGCGTTAGCATTCATCAATCCAAAAGGCATTTTAATGTACATGAAAGTGCCCCAAGGTGTGGTGAAAGTCGTTTTGTGTTGATCAGTGGGGTAAGCCAGCACTTGGTGGTAACCAGAAAAACCATCAAGTAATGAGATCCTTTTAGCACCTACTACCTTTTGAAGTATGTGGTCCATTTTGGGCAATGAATATTTGTCTTTTAAACAGGCTCTATTTATATTTCGGAGATCGATACAAAGTCTGATCTCACCAGTTTTTTTTTCTAACTGATACTAGCTTTGAAACCCACTCAAAGTACCTAAGGGACACTATTATCCCAGCATCATACATCTTTTTGATTTCATTTTCAACCAAAGGTAGTAAGACTGGGGTCATTCTTCTCAACTTCTGTTTGAAAGGCTTCTAGTTTTCTTTGAGGGGAATCTTATGTTGAATGATGCTTGTGTCGTATGATTTCAAATCTTGGTATCCCCATGTGAACACATCTTTAAATTATTCAAACAACTTGATGTACTTCTATTTTATGTAAGGAGGGAGGGTTTTGGACAGTTTGATCTTTCTTGGTTCTTCTGTGCTTCATATGTTATATTCTTCTATGTCAACCTCGGTAGATTCCATTTTTGGCTTTTTGGCCACATCGTTAAAATCAAACAATTCCTCTAAGGGTGTAAGCCATCTGGGTATGGTGTCATTTTCACAGTGTAAGACTTCAAGTTCTCTTTGGTCTATGTCCTCTCCTATCTCAGTTTCATATGGATGATTTACCAAGTTTACATCTATCCAAGAAGGTAAATTTGGCTCTTGATCTTGATTTTTTCCAGGATTCTTTTCTTCATTTTCTAAGTCTGTTTTAGTTACTTCAAATTCATTCCTAGATTTCAAAAAATCATCAATTTGATCAGCATCTCTGAATATTTTCCAATGGTCAATATTGTCTAGTACTGTAGGGCGATGTTTGACCTGAATACTATATTGCTCGTTTCGACATGATATTTGGCCATTGCTTGCGGCAAAGGCAAGCTCATTGGCTAGGCTATTTTGAACCCTAGGAATATAAGTCAGTTCATATTTCTTGAAGGTTTTGAGGATGTCTAAAGTTTCATTCCTGTATTATCTTAGTCTTGGGTTTTTTGCTGAATATTCACCTTTGATTTGTCTAATTACAAATTCTGAATCTCCCTAGGCTGATATTTTCTTAGCGCCTAAGTCCTTAAGTATGTGTAGACCAAGGAGAAGGGCCTCATATTCCACAATGTTATTAGTACATTGGAATTCTAATCTGAAAGAATGACCTTCATTAGTATTTTGTATCCAGATGCCAGCCCCCGAACCAATTTTTCCACAAGAACTGTCAAAGCTTACAATCCAAAGAGTCTCTTTTTCATACATGATACTAAGCTATTTTTCAGATTTCTTAGAGCTTTGGTCATCAGTTTCTTCATTTGGGGATGGGAAATGTTGTTTTGATGGTTTTAAATCCTCTTAATTTTCTTTTATCTGCTCATTTATATCACTTTCATTGTATAAGATAAGGGAATCTAAATTGGAATGAATGGAATAAATGGGAGTGTTGTTTGGCTTATCCCGATTGCTAACCATGTATTTCATGTGAGTTTCTCGGTACAAACTCGTAGTTTGGTTGAAAACTGGGATGGTAGCGAATGACATATCCATTTGAAGGTTACCTATTATTTTGGCAGCCCATGATCTTGATAATAGCATTCCATACTTAGGAGGAATATCGGCCACTACTACATCCATGACTAGGTTTTTTGCCGGTAATTGTGTTAAAGCAAAACCCAGGTTCTTTATTAGGCCTAAGTATTTGACCCAACTTGAATCAAATGAGTACAGGTCTTTGTAAGGTTTGGTTACCTCTAGACCCAGATTCTCCATGACTGCTTTAGGCATGAGGTTATGAGAGGCACCAGAATCTCAGATGGCGTTATGTAATATCTTGTCCTGGATGTTCAAACTTACATAGAAAGGGGAAACAGTTCCTTCTTGGCATTCACCTTCTATTTCGGGACCGAATAAAAGCTCAGGTATGTCATCAGTCACATTTGAAGTATCTGCCTCATTTCCTATGTTAAAAACTTTGAATATTTGAGATCTATAGCTCTCTATAGTTATTAGCTCAGTAAGGGGTATGGTTATTTTTATTTTGGCAATTTCCCCTTCAAAACTAAATGGTGCTTGTAGTTTGGATAGATTTGTTTCAGCTTTTTCAGCCATGATTTTCTCTATGTTCTTAATTTGATGACTTTGGTTCGGGATTTTGTTCAACACAGCCATCTCAGGAATCTTGGTAGAGGTACTAGGAAAATATGAGCCAAGTTTTGTCAGAATAGATTTATCTCTTTTTTGGTCAGTTTTCTTGACCATGGTTTTGTTGCTATCCACTGCTCTTTTAAGGATGTTATCAGGGGGTTTGGTAACAGCAGTGTCTGAGCTACCTTTCTTGGAGTTGTCTTGGTTTTTCCTACTCCTAAGATCATACTGCCTGTGAGCTTCTATTATGGTGTTCTGAAATCTTACAACAGGATCTTCGGGGTCCTCATAGTTGGTTTCATTTTGATTCAGAGAGAACAAAGCTTTTTCTTCTTCTATGAGGTAAACCTCACCCTCATTATCAGAACCTATTAGGTTTAAATGAATTTCATCGATGGGTTTTGTATCCCTTTCTTCCTCATCAACATAGTTTTCATTGAAGGGTGGTCTGATTTATTGGTCAGTTTCCCTTGGTTTGTTTTGAGGTTGTTATCTTCTAAAGTTTTGGTTCTGGTTCGTGTTTTGTGGGTTTGGCTGGTTGTCCCTAAGAGGTTCTTTTTCACTCATTTTTTCCCACATTTTTGCCACGGATTTAACCAGGCCATCTATTCTAGGATCTGAAGAAGATACTGAAGGGGAAACTTCGTCACAGTATGTGACTTTCTTCTCTGATCTCAACCTAGATCTCTTTTCAGCTAAGTTGGCCTGTGCACTCATGGAAAATTTTTGCATTTCCTCTAGGGTTGTGGGGTCCTTGTCTCTTAGTTGATAAGTCATGTCTAGGCCAAAGCCTTCGGGAAATTTTGCTAAGGCTGAGCCAAGTGGAGGTTTGAAGTGAGGTGGGAGGGCGTTATAAACATTATTGAACCTAGTGCAGTGTCTCAGACACTTTCCCCATTATCCCTTTTTAGGTTGTTATACTCAGAAAGGATTTGAATGGGGTTCTTTATGATTTCCCACCTATTTATGAAAGTTTGGTAGAATTCAAGGAGATCTTGTATATTGTTTGGAGTTAAGCTCTTAAACCATTTTTTGGGTTCTCTGCCCAGGCTTTGGGTGAAAATCCTCATTCTTATGGTCTCATCTTCTATTTCCATGTATTCAAAGGCATCACTAATTCTATATACATGTTTTTGGGTGGTAGTAGCCTCAACTCTGGTGAAGTGTGGGATTTTGGATTGGTAGTCATGTTGTAAAGTTTCCAAAGGTTGTGGCAACACCAAGGGTGCATACCAAGCTGCCATGGTGGGAGCTAATGGTTGATTTACAATATGATGGCTTGTAGGATGAGCTGAGATGATTTGAATAGTGGTGGTTTGGATGGGTGTGGTGGATGTACTCAGACTTGTAAACTGATTTTGAGCAGATCTGGATGGTAGGAGCCAAAGTGATGGAGAAGCTGAAAGTCAGGAGGTGTAGTAGGTGAGGCTTCTCTACTAGGACTCTGTTGCAAATCTAGGGGCTCAAGATCGTCAAATTTTATTTTACTTTGTGACTTTCTTGTAAAAAGGGTTTTTACTGATTTTAAGTCAAATGGGGAATCCTGGAAGGATGTGAGATATTCAGGTACTAATCTTGCTTTATATATGGACCTATCAGTAGCTTTTCCAGTTTCTAAAGTTTGCCACATAATCTTCTCTGGGTTATCAACTATGATAGGGGGATTTGGGTTTGGATGAGATCTGGTATTGATTCTTCGTGAAGCCAGATTTCGAATTCAGAGTTTAGAGAGGGTGATATTTGTGATTTTTTTGGATGGATGGCCTCTCTAGGGGTTTCGCTAATGTGAAGAATGCTCAAAACAAAAATTAAGGCTAGTGGAGTCGCCAGGTGGATTTCTTTGAGATCTATGGTCCACCACCAATGTTATCAAAGATGCTTTCGAGAAAAATCTTTCTAGCAAAATTTGAGGTGAAGACTTGCAAGGAGGACTTATTACTTAGTTTCAACATTTTGCTAGACTGTTTGGATAAGCTAAAGGTTCTATTTCCAAGTTTATTTTTTTTATCTCGTATGTTTTGGTGAAGCTTTTTTAATCACTAAGTTATACTTAGTTTGTCACTAATCACAAAGTTTGCACCATGAAATTTTAAGTTTTGGAAAGGATGAGTCAACAGAAAGGTATGGTTTATGAAACTTTTTTTGTTTTTTATGGAGTTTTTAGGCCTTCTGAAGCCTAGTGGATTCGCCAGGTGGAACTTGGTTGTTTTTATAGAGATGTACTTATGGTCCACCACCAATAACTAGGAAAAGCTAATCTGGGGATGTTTTTTGGGGTTTTTTGAGTTTTCTATGTGTAGCCTATGAGGTTTGGAAGAGTTTCCTATAACTGAATCATTATTTTTTTAAGATGGTGAAAGATCTAACGTCTACTCTTCAAACAACACTTAAGTTTTTCTAAGTTTGATTGAGACTTTGAGAGTTACTAAGGAGTACTTAGATTGTCACTAACTCGGAAGGTCCCACCGTGATCGCCATTATGTTAGGGTCCCATGACTTGGATGATTGGCAAGCCAAGTGACCGGGTAACATCAAACCAATATTTGGAGCCCAAGGACCTAGCCTTCCTGGACTCAGAGAGGACTCTCTCTATTTGTGTAAGGGATATCTATGTGTTTTTCTTCTTATGTTTCTGATTTTAGGCTAGTTATGAAGTAGGTTTTTTGGTTTTTCTTTTAGGTTTGTGAGGGAGGAACTGATCAAAGAACAAGATAGATAAAAATATTGTCAGATCAACTGGGCTATGGGGTCAAAAAGGTCAAGAAAGCTTTAGATGGTGATACAAGGTATGTTGAAGGGCTGATTTGATCAAGGTAAAATGGATCTTGAGGTAAAATGAAGTGAGATGGACACTAAATTTGTGAAGAACAAAGGCTTTCAAACATAAATAGTTCAATATCTGACATAAAAATGTAGGGCTAACCATTAATCATGATAAATGTAACTTGAAACTAATAAATACATAGAAATAAACATTCAAGAAATACGTAGAGATATATGAATCTCTAACTTTAGGAAATTGCTATTAGACTTTGGGGAAAGACAATTAAGACAAACAAATAACTTAAAGCACTATGAGGAAATTCCTAGACATAGTATCTCAAGATATTAGGAATTTTGAAGTAATATTGCAGAGTTTTAGGCAAAGGGAAAGATCAGTACAAGACCTCTTTGGTTCAACTAGGACAATCAAACAATAAAAGAAAGGTTTCAGAGGTTGAGCTATGATTGGCCATGAGTAAGCAGGGCATACCGTGAATCATACTTAGCATGTATAAAACCATAAATGAAACAAGCAAAAAATTTCCTCAGTGATCAAAGAGCAATCAAGGATTCTTTGATATGACTAAGAAGGAAGAAAACATAGAAGCTATAATGAAATAGGAAATCTGAGGTGCCTCCAAGGGCATGTCTCAAATATATTCTCTACTATCTTATAGCAAGCAAGAGCATGAAATATGAATAAAAACTAAGAAACATAACAGAGAGGGACACTATACCATTTTACCAAGTCAAGGAATCCAACAACAGTCCTCTTTCATCATCCAAAACATTCAAGAAACTATCCAATGCATGAGAAAAGTATTTCTTCCAAGCTTGTATAACCATATATTACTCTATATCATCAATTTCAGCCTTATTTACAATGAATTTTCTTGGAATATATAGGCCAAGATGAGGGAAAACCTCCTAGTGCAACTTGCAAGCTCATTGACCCATAAAAAATGTCTGATTGTGTCCTTGAGGCTTTGTAAAGCCCAAGGCACAAAATATCTATGAAAACATCTTAAAAATGATAAAAAAGGAAATTTTATTGACTTTTCCTAACTAACCATGGCCAAAAAAGGCTAAATTAACATTAGGAAAAGCCACTTTAGAAAAGTGCATTTTTCACAAAAATACTTAAGAAATATATCAGTAGAAAATCCCTTGTCTTGTGGACAACTTTTGGAGGCCTTCCCGATGCCGAAATGAGGCCCATGATGGTTCGTTGGAAAGATATAGATGTCTATCTAAAAATTATTTGTTTTCTCCAAAATAATCACTGGAAACCTGTGAAAATTTGACATGTATGAAAAACCCAGAAAATAGACTTTGTTGATATGCGGGGCAGAGTGTTGAAAAAGTGACTATTTTTCGCCATTTTGGGGGACCAAATCATCTTATATTGATCTGAAAATCGCTGTGTAGATGCCCCTAAAATTATGGCATCCAATGATACAATTTTCATCCTTTGAGGATTTCTGAAACAAAAATGGCGATGCCCATGATTTTTAGCAAAAAGCCCAAAAATGTCAAAAAACCAAAACTTGTTGAATTTTGCCCAATTTTGGAGAGCATGACCCTCATGGGTTTTCAGAAGCATGCTGAGAAGCAGAGGCCAAAATTTGAAGCCTTTATATTTATTTCTTCATTTTTGGTTCCGGGCGCCTCTTTTGAGCCTCCTTGAGCTTTTCTTGTGTGGCCTTCAATTTCCGTCGGGCAAATTGATTAAGCTTCTTATAGTGCCCGGTCATTCTTCTTTGAAGGTCCAAATCTCTATTGGCCTTTTCCAACTTCTTCTCCAAGTGGTCATTCAACCTTTCAAGCCATGCTTCTCTATTGTTTTCTATCTCTTTCATCACTATTTATCTGAATTATTTCAAAGTCCCTCTGTTTCTCATGGCTTCTTTCTTCATTCTCCTTTCCCTTGCTTTGGGTGGCCTTCTTGGTCTTCCTCCTCTTTGGTAATTCAACAATGGATTGCTTGGGAAACTTCCCTCTGCTTTGGATGGCTCTAGTAACATTTGGAATTACAGTTTGAAGCACTCTCTTTCTTGATGTTTGGGGCTTTGTCACCTTTGTTGAATAAAGCATGGCCCCTTGCCTAGTAGAGGCACCTAGTACATGCTCTATTTTCTCTTTGCCCTTGCTACTCCCCTCATCATCCTTGCCACTATTTTGACCTTCTTCATGAATGATTTGACTGTCACCTTGCATGTCTTTTTGAAGACTTCCCTTTACACTCTTTTCCCTGCTTTCTTCATGACTTTTAGGCTCTGTATCTTCAATGTTTTGTGATTCATCTTCATCATGTTTACTGCTATGAAGGCTACCAATATCCTCATCAAACTGTTGCATTTCTTCATCATTTCCCTCTTCACTATTTTTCTCTTCTTGATGGCGCTCTTCTTCATCACTGTGCTGCCTTTCATCACTGTGTTTTTCTTCACTTTGCTCCCTTTGACTTGGATCCTCTTCACTATTTTGTTCTTTATCACTATGCTGCCTTTCCTCACTATGCTCCTCTTCATGATTATGTTGTTCTTCTTGATCAATCATGGGAGATTTTAGCTTCTTAGGAATGGGCTTACTAGAATAGGGAGAAAGATGTTGAGTGGAAGGTGAAGGAGATGCATGGGATGAAGAAAGAGTAGCGAAATTGGGATTAGAAATGAAAGTGTCCCAACCGATTCCCTTCTTCTCAAGTTGATGAAGAATGACAATATTGATAAGGGAATGATGGAAAAGACAAGATGGCTGATGAGAGGAGGGTCTCTTTTGAATAGTGGAAGCCATATTTTCAATACTTCTATGGAGGAAAAAGAGGAGGTTTAACAATTGGGCTCCTGTGAAGGGCATGAGTAGCCAGACATGGTAAGCATAGACCCGAGAAAACCTTTCCTCACATGTGAAATATTTCATGATTATCTTCATGAGGGGAGCATAGCTGGTCAACAACTATGAAAGAGGAAAAATGGATGGGCATGCATCCCGATGCTCTGGTTTCAAAAGGGGTTTTTACTGTTCTGAGTCTAGGTAGCTCTTCTTAAACCATTTTTCTCCGACATATGGAATTTGTGTAGCTCTGGAAATGGATCTAGGAGAAAAATTGAAATCTAATCCTACTAGCTGAACATTTTTCCCTTGTAGTCTTAAATCCAATAGATGTGTCAAGGGAAGATAACTTTTCACCTCCTGAAACTTTGAAAAAACTCTAAACATCCAACTTCATGAAAGTTAAACAGAACTGAAGGATGGGCATTTACTTGCTCAGTTGAAAAAGGTTCATACCTCTTGTGAGGGCCACTTCTGGTATCTTGCCTGGGAGGAATTTTTCTTTGGATAACATTTGTTGTCTGACCAAGACAATGGATGATTCAAATGGTCTCTGAAATAGTCTCCCAACACCACACCTTTTCCTCCTTGCAAGTCACTGTGCTTCTTTGATGTTAGCAAACAAGTATTTGTTGAATGATAACCAAAAACACTTTATCACTATGTTTGGGAAAAGATCTGGAAAAGATGTGTTTGAGGTTCTTTGTTGAAGAAGGATTTATTTTGTTTTGGCACAAAAAATCCTCCCTTAAAGCACTGCCCCTTTTTTATTCACTGCCCCTTTTAAAACGTAAGCAAGATATCTTTCCGCTGACTTGAAGACCTTTCAAAATAGACTCTGTGTTTTGGACTCTGGGGGCTGTACAAAGTTTACTATCTCACAACACAGAAAGGACCTCTTTAAATTGATCAAGCCTTCATCTTCTAACCACTGTTTCTGTATAAGTTTTAACAAACAAAAGCCTTTGCAAAATACTGTTAAGATACTTCTTTCACATTGATTTGAAGATCTCTTAAACTAACTCTGCTCCTTTATAGTAACTGTGGGCAGTCTTAGCTATTTTTATAGCTCAAAAAGAGTTTTCAAATTGGGATAACAAACCTCACTTCTTTCATTGTTTTAATCCTTGACACTCACAGCAACAAAAAAACTTATTTGATTTTGACCAAATGCCAAAACTCCTAATCACTGTGTCTTTCTTTGTTTTTTAGGAGACATAGTTTGTGCTTTGTTAACACTGTTGGGACACCTCTTCAAGAAAATTTGAGACCTCTTCACAACAAAAAAATACCTTCCTCAATTTTGACAAAAACTCTATCTCTTTACCAATGTCTATCTCTATGTTTTTAGATGATGGAGTGCTTTCAAAAATCACCGTTTCTTCTTTGGGAAAACACAACAAAAACACCCCCTTTAAACTTCAAAATTTACCAAGAAACAAGGAAAATACCTTGAACAACATTTATGGATCTTCTTTGATCGTTGAAGCAGCGTAAAAGAGATTTTTTAAGGCTAATGGAGGAGTGGGCCGTTTGAAGGAGAGGGCGCAGCACATATGGAGGTAGTTGGGTCGGTTTCGGGCGCCCAGTGACCGAAGACACAGGCGCGCTGCACGCCACTACAGGCGCGCCATGCCGTAGTTCAATTGTTGTGTTTGGGCACTCACAGGCACACTGCGCACACCTACAGGCACGCCGCGTAGGCTTCTAAACTCCAAACACTTGAGAATTTGCCCAAAAATGTTGTGTTTCTTCAGTGAGCAGCCAATGAGGGTATGATTTGTAGTTTGCAATTGCTCTTGGGCCTCCTAAATGGTCTCTTCCACCTTTTAAAATTAAAATAAGCTCAAATACCTTTTCATTTGCTTTGGAAGGGTTTGGATGCGTTTTAAAAAGGTTTTTGTCATATAAAAACATAAGTCACTGCCTTCAGTAATATATCACCTTTTTAAAATACCATAAAGACCCATTTTCGAACAAGACTTATAAAAATAATGTTGTGGCCAGCTTCCTTTTGATGACCCTCATATCCATGACCTTTGTTGAAGTAAATAGGACTCCTTAAAAAAAATACCCTTTTCACTGCCTTTTCATTTAGGAAATAACTCTGTCACTATTTTTCTATTCTGTCCTTCAAAAGGAACATGCTCAAGAACCATATCCAACACTGCTAAACTGTTAGGCACCTTATATTAACATTTTCCTTTTGACTGTGGGTAAACTCTTATTTGCACTCACCAATCTTGACCTTCATCTGTCCATCAAGGAGATGGATTTTAAAAACCCTTAATGCAATCATATACAACAACAGAGTTTTTTCTTATGTAAAGTAAAAGGTCTTGTCTATGACTGTGGTATGTTTTATTTCTTTGAAGGTTGTCTTGAACTTGAATCATTGTCATATAGCCTTATTTATCCATACTGTCTCTGTGTATTCAATTGCCAAGGTCTTTTTAAGAAATAAGGTTATCCTACCTTCTTGTCATTTTGATGAGCTTGTTCCAAGCTGTGGACATTCTAGCTTCAGATTTCCTTTGAATAAAACCTTTATGGATAGGAAAAACAAATCTTCTTGAACATCATAATATCACTGCTTGGCCTATGTTTAACAGCAGACTTCAACTCATAAACCTTCAATTGCTTCCCACTGAATTTCAAATCTGTCCTTTAAATAGTAAACTCATTTAAGCACCATTGAAACACTATTGTTGTATCAGTTGTTCCATCCTTTGGAGGAAGTTGTGTAAACAAGTTTTTAGGTCATTTGAAACACAATTATTCTTGTGTTCTTTGAATGAGGCTATACCTCTGTTCCTGACCCTCTTATTTTTTGAATGAAGGAGGCCCTTATCATGTTCCTAACCATATGATTTTAAATGAAGGAGGTTAACATAATATTCCCAAACCATCTGCTCTTTATATTGGAGGAGGTTAACACAGTCATGATATTTCATCCCTTTCTCAAACTTTGTCATATTTCCTTGTAATACATATCTCTTCTTGGTATGTCACAATAAGTAATAAAGTGAAAATTTGACAATATGCTATAAGAGGCATGTTTTGAGATATGTATCTTGTGGTTGGAATATCCTTGTGAATCTTTTAAACCAGGAGCCACATGGCTTGTATTTATAGAGTAATTTCTGGCTAGTCATTACTTACTAACCTTTCTTAACTGTGTTTGCAAAGGCTTATTGAATTTGCTTTCTGACTATTATTCTTATCCCAAGCTCAAGACAACATGAGAAGCAGTTGTTTTCTTATGTTTAGCTTGACAATGTCTTCTGGAATACTTGTACATTTCTTCTTTTGAAAGATACACTGAAACACTGTAGATAAACATAATATCAGTTTGTCTTTTGAAACATGTACTGTTGAGACATCAAGACCTTTTAGTGGCGTGACCTATGGATGTATCAAGCCTTTCAGATTAAGTGCTAATTCAGGGCTGCCTGGTATTGAGCAAAAGATTTTGGTTCAGGATTTTTTCTCCAAGGAAGGATTTCCTACAGCACCACTACCTAACTTAGGGGAGATGTTTGATAGATTTTGAGTATTTTCTTTGGGTAGGATTAGCACAAGACAACTCATGGACATGATTATATGAATGAAAATAGATAGGACTTGACAACTAGGTTTTTCTCATCATAGGCTGACTAGAAAAGGTAGGAGCACAAAAATTGTTTAGGGGTGTTTTATAGATGACAGATTTGACAAATTTGAGATCAACTTCTAGAAAACTTGGCCTTAAAAACTAGTCATCATCAACAGGTGAAAAATACTGATGACTAACAAATCCAAGGAAATGAACACATCATACGGTTAATAAGACATCAATTTACATTTTCCAATAGGGGCATGCTATGCATACCAACACTAGGTGGAAATGAGTGTCAAGTGCCAAGCGTTAGTGCATTTGAAGTGCCAAATCATCCTCTGTTACTTCTCTTCTAATTTCCAATAACTGATCTTAAATAAATTTAATATTAAACCATGTCAAAGTATACTGAGGCATCTTAATAAATTATATACATGATAATGATCATGGCCTCTTTAGGACTATATGTCTCTTCACCCCCTTGATAAAATGAGCTCCTTCTCACTTGATGTTATTTCCTTCATCCTAAGAACTCCTTAAATAGTTTTTCCTAGACCTCTTAGGAACACTGTAGAACTTATGGGTTTTATCCACTTAGACATTAGGAAATATTGATTTTACTTTTTAATTTTCTTTTAGATTTTAAACGTCGTCTTCGGTCCAAAATAACTTTTCTTTTATTCTATTCCCACAAATGCTTCTGTTACCAAACTCACACAAATCCATCTCACTAGGTTTGTGGAGTACCTCCCAAGCTAGACAATTCAACAATATAGTCTAGTTGTAGTAACTATAACTTGGTCAAGCTCTTGTAGTCAAGCGAGGGCTTGGTTGGGTTCTCAAGTTGAAAATTAAGTAAGGGTAGTTGTGAGGCAATGATAGTTATGGAGGGTCAGGGCATGAAAAGGAATGAAAAGGCATGCTAACACATGTCAGAAAATGTCAATGCATGTTGAACTAGAGTGTTTGGGAGTGTTGGGGCATATCAAGGGATAACTAGGTCAAAATGTATGGAAAGGAACAAATAAGAGTGTTTGCAAGGGAGTGTTAGCGAATTCAAATGTGCTAAGGACCAAGTGTGTTAGGAGAAGTTTAGAATAGGATTTACACGAGGCAAGCCTACGGTTGTTATAAGGGGCTCGACATAGGAGTTTTAGACAAAGGGAGATCACTTTGTGCTAGGCCCAACATTGTTTTTCCTTTAGTTATTTTTTATATATGAGATGTGGCATACTTTGGCTACATGCTCATGTTTTAAACTATTCTAGAAAATTACATTTTGTACATTGTTGTGTATAAGTTTTGGGGAACTCAGCTTGTGTCAGCTTATATCTTGTGTGCCTTGTGAATCTTGCAGTTCTTGAAAACTTTCAGTTAATGTTCTATTATTTATATGAACTAAACATACATGTGAAATATTTCCTGTGTAAGCTATGTTGATTAGTTGTTTTATGGTCATGGCTAGATCATGTGATCCTTGTCTTGGTAAATAGTTAAGTGGGACAAGTTGAGATTGGACATGAGTGGCTTAATATGAGTTATAGGCAGTTATTAGGTGAACAAGGCACAATCTACTTGGAGTAGGTGCAATTGGTCAAGTTGTTGTGGTTGAAGCAGGCCAATGTTTTCACATGAACTACAGTAGCCAAGGAAATTTTTGAAAGGCATGATGTTGTGTAACTAAGTTTTGAAGTTTTCTTCCAAGCTTAGATAGGACCACGAGCCTATCATTTTCAATGTTGCAATGGTGGTGGTGATGACTTGCACTGTGTTGGGATAAGAGATAAATAAGTGTGAAGAAATATCATCATATGACTTGAATAAAGGATAGATTTTGGGGTGATTCGTAAACTATCATGGATATTTCCAATCCCACCAGATATTGCTGATTAGAATGCATGGGAAACCATTTTAATAATCTTCCATGATGTTGTGTAACTAAGTTTTGAAATTTTCTTCCAAGCTTAGATAGGACCGCAAACCTATCATGTTCAATTTTGCAAGGGTGGTGGTGATGACCTGCACTGTGTTGGGAAAAGATATAAATAAGTGTGAAGAAATATCATCATATGACTTGCATAAAGGATATATGCTTGGGTGATTCGTAAAATATCATGGATATTCCACTAGACAGTTCGTCATAACAAAACAGATAAAACTATATTTAAAAATGAATAAATAAGAGCTTGTGACAGGAAGTGTCAGTGAGTTTTGGGTGTGCTAGGCAATGTTAAGGCATGCTAGGCAATGTTAAGGCATGCTAGGCAAGGTATGTTAGGCAATGTTAAGGCATGCTAGAGGCAAGGGAAACATTCCAAGATGTGCCAGGTGCCAAGGTGTGGCAATGCATGCCAGGGCAGAGTGTTTGGGAGTGCCAAGGAAAGACAAGGGAGCACTAGTGTCAAATGCATGGAAATGAATGAATAAGAGTGTGTGATAGTGAGTATCAACAAGTTCTAGGTGTTCCAAGGGGGGAGTTTAAAGGTATGCAAGTTAGTTCCAAGGAATGCTAGAGTGCCAGGGGGACATGCTAGGACGTGCCAAATGCTAGGGTGTGTTAATGTGTGCTAGGGAGTGCCATGGAAACACAAGGGAGAACTAGTTCAAAATGCATGGTAATGAATGAATAAGAGTGTCTGATAGGGAGTATCAGGTGTGATAAGGAGGGAGTAGCAAGGTTACATGTTAGGAAATTTCAAGGTATGTTAGAGTGCTAGTGCATGTCAGGGAGTGTTAGTCTGCAAACCCTTCTTCAGTATATTATAAAATACAATACAACAGGCTAGAGCTCTTGTGTCATGGATCGTGATCCTTTCCAATCACACTGATACAAGGAATAAAAATAGGGATTGGTGTTAATCCTTTGAAAACCAATCTATCATGAACAAGACAACACTTGACCTACTTGTTGATGGTGGCCACACACAACCCTTTTAGTCCACAAGTTTAATGAGAGCACCACAAGTTTAATTTTCAAAGAACAAGGGGTCAGTCCCTTGTCCAACACTTTTTATGGGTCCCATGCACCATTATGGCACTCATGGACCCCAATATTCCTCCTAGAAGGCCCTAATGCATAAATTAACCTCTTATGAGGCTTATTATTCCATGTATGAGATAGTTTGGTGGGATTGTCACCAAAATTTAGGGTTGCTTTCATATTATTTTATGTTTGGGGGCTAATGTAGGCCCATAAGCTAATTCGATCAACTCCTAATCAATGTATAAATAGGAGTTCATTGGATTCATTTGTATCATCACTTGACTTGGGATCTCTCTATCTTTAGAGAACTTCACATTTTTCCTTGAAGGACTATTTTGGATGATGGAGGCATTTTGATGTATGGATTTGGGCTAATTTTATCTTGGAGATTTGTTTTTGCAAATGTGAAGCTGGTTGGATATACTCTCTAACATTGTGAGTGAAAAATTAACGCTATTCTTGTTGTTGTTGCATACTATTGAATTTTTCTATAACTAGGGCTAATTGCTGCATGATGGAAATGTGGAATTATGTGTCTATTTAGCTTATTTAATGTATGGGACATTTTTGGATGAATGAAATATCTTAGAGATCATTTTATCTCAATAAAATTGTACCACTTGTATGAAGTATAAATGCCTGAAGGTCACTTTTCGTTTTCCTCTAACATTGGACGAAGTTGACTTTCTGGGCCTCCTTGATCAAGAAACTGAATTATTGTTCATTATAACCCCTGATTCCATATCCCCAAGTGAATTATGCACTAGTACCTCAAAAAGGGTGATGATCCCCCCCCCTTTTTTCACAATTTTCCATTTTCCCCTAGGTCTAGCCCTATTAGGTCACCTAGGGCATCAATTTACCAAGAATATAGCCAGAGGAAAACTTTGATCTCCTAGAGGCAACTGCATTGGTGGGTCCCCTCACTCTCCTCATAATTTGGGCCAATTTCGACTATGGAATCTTCGGATACCTCAAGTCCTAGCTCTAGGATGAAGTTTTGCATAGGTGTTCCCAAGGCTAGAACCTAGTAGGATCAATTTGACCCATCGAAGTAAAAAACCTTACCTGATCCTTTCCCCTCACATTTTCGAAGATAGGAACATCATTGGTTGCTAAATTCCATCCCTGAACTTGGGTTGGGTCCACTTGGCCCCATGTGGTCCCATTTGGTGTCGAAGGCCTTTCATCAAAGACCATTTGGGAATCCAAGTTCCCAAAGGATTTTGGGGATTGGTAACTTCCTTCATAAGTCTTATTCTTCTCCCTCAAACCTTCAATCCCCCTCCTCTCTCCCTAGAAGATCAAGTCCCTTGATTAAAATGTAAGCATGTCCCACTCTTTATTCTATCTTAGAGAAAGGGATTTTAGGGTCACTTTACACCTATTCATTGACCTATAATACACAAGTGACTTCCTAAACTACCGGGACTCCTCCCATCGATGAAATTTTGTGAAGAGGAAGGAGCCTTAGCTGTGGTGACAATGGGCTAAGCCTCCACCGTTTCCCTTGTCCTAGCCGTTGCCCTCTTACAAACCCCTTTTAGGTCCACAACTACTTTGAGTGGTTACAAGTTGTTCACAACTCCATTTGTGAAAAAATATTTGGTATGCCCACTTTTCCATACTATGGCTCCAAGATGAGAAGTATAGGGCTATGGAGGTTTCCCTTGTTTTCACTGAATTAATCCTCTACAATATAGTGAACTAGGGCTAGTTGGTTGGCCCACTTGACTACTACTTTAGTCCTTCAAAGTCTACACATCCTTAGGCCCTATATACCTTCCCTTCTACCAATCTTGTTGTCCTTCACAAGTACAAGAGTTAGGGCTCTTCTTTGACAGTCACCTAACAACCCTCCAACTATAATTGGACTACCATCAATCTACCCAACCACAGTCAATTATTTTTACTGATTTAGGGCTCACAATATTATCTTCATCTAGGGCTCTTCAAATCTTCCACCTAACAATGGTTTGAGTGCTCTCAAAATCATTGTTCTTGTTTATCGACAATTCGATCTTCGTTGTCCAACCTATGAATAAATCTGAACTACTCCTCTTATCATCCTTCTAAAAATCTGTAGATGACTGAACTAGGGTCACAAATCAACCACTAATAGTCCATTGACTAATTTTTTATAGGTTGCTTCAGATATATATCTAAAACTTCATGTATAGTCCACCAAATCAACTCCTCTACATGTCAATCCATTCTTCACTTGGCACATTTCTTCTGCATGCTCAAATTTCTATTGAGGTTCCATCCTCCTTTGGATTTGTTATCTCCACACATACTGAATCTGCAAACCATCTTCTAGATCTGCAGTCTATGTTTCAGAAATAAACATAGCTTTAAGGGTCACAAGTGCTCTTCTTCTGCGCAATTTTTTTACAATATTAAGGGAATACCTTATGAACTAAACATGCTAGGAAATTGTCCTAACTAGGGCGCTATACTTTTGTACTTCTAATTGTTGTAGAATAAACCCTATCCACCCATAGAAAAAACCACGACTCTTGCCTCCATAAGTTACTCGACCTAGCTTATATGGATCCATATATTTTGGGCATTTCTTTGACTGAATCTTGACATGAACTTCATATCGCAATGTCGACCCTCAAACTAGGGTTAGCTCAGTCAATATTATGCTTGCATCTACTTCTGTTTTGGCTCTAAATTATAGTGCAGGCCCTCCTCCATTTATGTTTTTCTTTATAATCACTACAAGACAAGATCGGATCAACTCTCTCTTCTATTTCATGTATAAAATGTAACCAACGGGATTCAATCTGATCTTGTAATGTACTAAAACAAGATATTGAATCCTTCCTAAAATTTGCGGAAACAATACAAAATCACACAATCACATATAAGTAAGAGAAAGAAATTATCAATCACAAAAAAAAAGATGTATATGGGGAAATCAACTGCTCAAAACCCCTCTATCTCTATTTTGTATTAAGTCAAGGAATTTTCCATGCAACACTTATATAGGGTTGTTTTCACCTGCAAATCCTGAAACTGAATAGCGTTCGAACAATTGAATCAATATAATGCATTTGTCATTAGAGTCTTATGACTACTACTAGCTACTGGACATGTCTACTAGACTCTTTGTGTTGCTGCCAGCATCTGCATCCATGCCCTTCGCACTATTTCCAACTCTAATCTGTGCTCCAGTATCTGACATCTGTCATTCTGATTTCTATCTTCCTGACATCTGACTACATCAATCTAACTAATCCTTCCTGCTATTGTTGTACTGTGGACTCCTCATAGCTAGGTTCGATCCATGAGACACACCATCTCAATGGACCCTGCCCAAAATTCTTACCTTGGGATTATGTATACACATCACCCTACCTTTCACCTAGAGGTATGGCTACATGTTCTCCCTCTTCCCATCTGGATCAAAATTTCCCCCTCATGGAGGTCTCTACATGAGTGGACGATTCCACTCAGTCTCCTCTCTTCTTCTCCAATTGTGGCTAGTCCACAACATTCTGAAACTGCTTCTAAGGCTGCATGTTGAGAGGTAATTTGTACTCCCTCTCAACAACCAAGTCTCTAACCTTTGCTTTGCTCCTCAAAGCTTTGCATGCATATGGTACCTCAAGTGCATATAGGTTCTTGACTCGCGCACATTGTAATTGTCCTACCATTACAAAAGTTTCTAAAAAATAGTTTATTTTAAACCGACAATATCTCCCTCATCTGAGCTCCGAATTGAATTTCCATTTGGGTATTTTTCCGCAAGGAATCCAAATTATATGCTTTTTTTAAAAAATTTTACACCAAAATCTTCAAATATTCTTTGCAAACTCGCCACCCAAAAAATTATTGCTTTGATACCATGTAGAAAATCTAACCAACGAGATTCAATCTAATCATGTAATGTACTAAAACAAGATGTTGAATCCTTCCTACAATTTTTGGAAACAAAACATGATCGCACAGTCACATATAAGTAAGATAAATAAATTATCAATCGCACAACACAAGATGTATCTGGGGAAAGCAACTACTCAAAGCCCCTCTATCTATATTGTGTATTAATTCAAGGAATCATGAAACAATACAATGGTTAATCTCTCATGAGATTCTCCAGCACTCTCCCAATTGTCTCTCATTGATCTAGGTGCACTCGATTTAGTACTTAGCGAATTCTTAGCCTTCCTATAGTCTGCCTTACTCATGCAATTCCTAGGGAATTAGCTCTCTATTAATTAGGAAAATCAATCTTCCTTGATTGTGCAATCCATCGTGGCATACCAATGACTTGCGTATGGGAAATTTAGTATAAACACAGCTGATAGTTATGTTCCCTTTAAGCTCTGTCTCAACTGGGGCTTCCCCGGAATTGACATGCATGCCGCCATTAATAGTGAACTATCAGTTATCTATCACTCATTGTGAATTAAATCTAATTTGATTCATTGGCCGACCTCTCTCTAGCTCATCAATTAGTTAAAACAATTTAAACTGATTTTAACTCATTTAATTGAGTTAAATAATTCACACCTGCACCCCACAAATGCATCAACTACAAATGGACTCCAAAAATATTAGATTAATACCTCTGCATGCCTCATCTTAGACCCTCAACTTGAATTTTTTGAGCTAACTTAGTCACCATGACTTAGTTAACTGATAGAAGTTGTAATGAGATGAAATTACAATTTATTTAAGGGAAAAATGAATTAGATGCCCCACATTCCTCACTCCTGGTGCATCAAAATTCCTCACCAGTGTGGGTGCATTTTTTTTTCCTTTCCGATTTCCAATTTAAATTTTTATTGTTGTAAATTTCAACATTTCATAATTTGATGCAGCCTTCACACAAAGACACCTTTGAAATCACATGCCCAGATTCTCATGAGCAACCTCTCTTAAGCTCGATCTGCCATAAGAGAACCAACAATATACCATCCTACTTCCTAGCTCGAACTGACCATTAAGGTATGCAACATTCTTGTGAACCCTCACATGATGATCTTGCTCTTGGAGGATGATCATGGCATTCCTTTAGCAACCCTTACTCGACCTATTTTAGGACTACATCTCTCTTCGCCCCCTTGATCAAATGAGATCCTTCTCACTCGATGTTCTTTCCTTCATCCTAAGGCCTCCTTATATAGTTTTTCCTTGACTTATTAGGAACCCTCTAGAAATTTCTGGTTTTATCCACTTATACATTAGGAAATATTAATTTTCCTTTTTAATTTTCTTTTATATTTTAAACCCCATCTTGGATCCAAAATCCCTTTTCTTGGCTTCTTTGCCCACAAATCCTTTTGTGAAAAAACTAGCAGAAACCCATATCACTAGGCTTGTGGAGTACCTCCCAAGCTACATAATTCAACAACATCATCTAGTTGTAGTAGCAAGAACTTGGTCAAGCTCTTGTAGTCAAGTGAGGGCTTGGTTGGGTTCCCAAGTTTAAAATTAAGTAAGGGTAGTTGTGAGGGCATGATAGCCAGGGAGGGTCAGGGCATGCACATTAGGAATGAAAAGGCATGCTAACACATGTTGGACAATGTCCATGCATGTTGAAGAGTTTTAGGGAGTGTCGGGGCATATGAAGAGATAACTAGGTCAAAATGCATGGAAAGGAATGAATTAGAGTGTGTGACAGGGAGTGTGAGTGAATTAAAGTGTGCTAAGGACGAAGTATTTTAGGAGAAGTTCAGAATAGGATTTATAGGAGGCAAGCCTACGGTTGTTATACGGGGCTCGACATAGTAGTTTTAGAGAAAGGGAGATCACTTTATGCCAGGCACAACATTGTTTTGCCTTTAGTTATTTTTTTATATGAGATGTGGCACACTTTGGCTACATGCTCATGTTTTAAACTATTCTAGATAATTGCATATTGTACATTGTTGTGTATAAGTTTTGGGGCACTCAACTTGTGTCATCTTATATCTTGTGTGCCTTTTGCATCTTGTGGTTCTTGCAAACTCTCAGTTAAATTTATACTATTTATACCAACTGAGCATACATGTGAAATATTTCCTATGTAAGATATGTTGCTTAGTTGTTTTATGTCCATGGCTAGATCATGTTATCCTTGTCTTAGTAACTAGTTAAGTGGGACAAGTTGAGCTTGGACATGAGTGGCATAATATGAGTTATAGGTAGTTCTTAGGTGTACAAGGCACAATCTACTTGTAGTTGGTGCAATTGGTCAAGTTGTTGCGATTGAAGCAAGCCAATATTGTCACATGAACTGTAGTAGCTAAGGAATTGATTGGGTTCCCAAGACATGAAAAAATGTAAAGGCTAGCTGTGAGGACATGAGTGCCAAGGCATGCTAGGGAATGCTAAGATGTATTAGATAGTGCGAAGGCATGTCAAACATGCTAAGATGTGCCAAGTGATAAGGCATGCAAAGATGCGCAAGGGTGTGTCAATGCATGCCGTGGACATTCAAGGAAAAAAAAGGGAGAAACAAGTTAAACTACAAGGAAATGATCACATAAGAGGGTTAATAAGTTATCAATTTACCTTTTCCAAGAGGGGCATGCTAGGCACACCACCACTAGGCACCAATAGGTGCCAAGTGCAAAGTCTTAGTGCATTCAAAATGCCAAGTCTTCCTTTGTTGCTTCTCATCTAATTTCCAACAGTTGATATCAAATAAATTTAATATTAAACCATGCCAAATTATACCAAGGAATGTCAACGTATTCCATACATGCTAAGAATTTCCAAGCGCCAACATGTGCCAAGTGCCAATATGTGTCACAGATTGTTATGCATGTTATGAAGTGGAAGGGAATGTTGAAGAGTGATAAGGTGTTCTAGAGAGTGCTAATGCATGTTGAGGATTTTTAAGGAGTACTAGTACAAAAAATTAAGGGAGAACTAGGTCAAAATTCATGGAAGTTAGTGAATACGAGGAACGTGTGCTAGGGACTAGTGTTAATGAGTGCTAGTTGTCATGCCAAGGAGGGACTGACAAGGTATGCTAAGGATTGGTAACGCATGCTAGGGAATATCAAGACATGTAAAGAAGTCTCAAATTGTGCTTAGGAGTTCCAGGGTGTGCTAATTATATGTGCCAAATAGTGCCAATACATGACAGGTGCTAAGGATGTGCTGGGTGCTAGGGTATGTCAATATGTGTGAAGAAGTTTCAAGGCAACAAAAGGAAGAACCAATAAGAGGGTTAATAAGTCGGGACTTTATCTTTTTCAAAAAGGGCATGCTAACCATACTAATAATAGGTCCCAATAAATGCCAAGTGGTAGTGTGTGCCAAGTGCTAATGTATGTCAATGCATTCAACCAAGGTGTTCCACAACATGCTAGGGACTACATGCATGCCAACACATGCTAGGAGAGTTCTATGTTGTGCTACCTCATGCCACCATGTGCTTTGGCGTCAGTGTAATGGAAAGATGTTCTAGGTAGAAAGATGTTACAAGACATGCGAGGTTCTAAAATATGTTAGTGTGTGCCAAAGCATTAATTTAAGGTGTACCCAGATTGTTGAGAAGTGTTAGGTATTTCTCATTAATAGAATTGATAGAGCTTGATTATTTATTAAATAATATATTTCCTACATACACTAGTGGGACTTTATCTAAAGGGAATTTTCTAGATAATAAACTTAATAGATATGAATAATGTGTTGACTCATAGGAAAACTCTATTCGACTAGTCATTATTTGAGGGAAATGATACACACTAATTACTTCTTAAAAAATTGATTGAATGTAATCATTATGGCCTTGGACATATTATAAAAAATACTCCACAATGATGGTATTAAATCCTTATCTTTTGACAAAAAAAATATATTAACAAGAACATAACCTCATCAAAAATTCATTGGAATGATCAATGGTGACGAAATTTTTTTGACTGTCACCAAAAGTAACAAAAATAGCATTGGTGAGGGTCATTAAAAGTTTGTCACTATAAGTGTCACTAAAGACAAAATTAGTGATGGGCCTTTAATGACCCTCACCAAAAGTGTCATTGAAAACGGCTTTGGTGACGGACCTTAAAGGACCATCACTATATACACTTACAGCGATGCTTTTTTAAGGACCATCACCATATGCGACATTGGTGACAGACCTTAAAGGTCCGTCACAAGCATGACCCTCACCAATGTCCTTTTTTCCTGTAGTGCATGTAGATTCATACTGCAATCTATTGCTCACAATTACTGCAAGGAGGGTGGAGGAATAAGATCCATCACCACATGGAGGTGAAAGGGGAGCCATTGCTTCCACTAGAGGAGCCCTTGCATCTTTACAAAGGGTTCCAAATGATTCAACATGTGGGAACCAAAACACAATTATGGAGCAACATGAAATAGCATTGGTGGATTGTGAGATAGAAGGAGAGGAAGAGAAGAAGGATAAGCATCAAGGGATGATGAGCATTCACCCTTATATATTTCAGAATAATTCTACACCAAGGAAGGAGACTTCACTGTGCATAGAAGAGAGGGAAAGATCAATCCACTCATACATGTAGTCCACTTCAGATTTTGATGTCTCACTACATGGAGGCATTCCACCTGCGAGGCCATCAGATCTGGAATTGGTGAGAGAAATCTTGCCTCTTGGCTCACCGTTCTTGGATTCCAGAGAGGTGAGGAGTTTGGAGGATGACTTTGGGATGCGAGATGTCAAAGTAGTAGGCAACAGCGTGAGGAGAGCTTCATATGCTAGATCACCAGTGCTGTCTCTTAGGAGGATTGATCCTTATTGGAAGTCTCAACTTTTGGTAGATTACTCCAAGGATCTTGGTGCATGCATGATTCTTGATGACCCGGATGGAGATGATAGATACATGGGGGATGATGTGGTCATCTATTCCTATGGCAGGATCTTCTTGACTAGATCTTCTAGTCTCAAGGAGAAGTTGCTACATGCAGCACATGAGGACTTCTCTTCTATGCACTTTGATGCATATTTCCATTTGATGGAGGAGTTCACTTGGGAGGGCATCCAGCATGAAATATTTCAGCATATGGAGAGATGCATAGCCTATATGGAAATGAAGAGGAGGTCACAGCCACTTCCCTACTTATTGGAGGTGAGGGAGAAATTCCAGTTGAGCCATTTCAGCTCAAGATCTCAAGTGCATGATGGAGGAGGTATAATTTCACATTTTGTATTGTACTTCTTTTCCTCATTTGAGCAGAAGGATGTATCAAGAATATTGTTTCCTTCTTGCATATTGTATAATGATTTACTTGAATCCATTTGTAGCATTGGGATTGGCTATCTCATTGGTGGGCTATGGGGGAAGCCACATGATTTTTGGTGTGCAACATTGATACCACTCTGTACTTTCATGTTTATATCTTGTAACATGATTTTTGCAGCAAACAAGTGGTTGGAAAAGAACTTGTTATTGTTTTGTTTGATGCAAACAAAGGATGCACTACGCTGGTTCAATGAGAGGAACTATGATCCACTTTTCGGCTGTCATGTGACAACTTGTTTCCAATTTGTTTTTCTTCCATATATTGCTGATGTTTCTATGTTTATGGGAAGCTATGTTTGGAGAGTGGGATATGAGATGGAGATGCCCATTGGGAGTATGATTCTCCCTACTATTCATGTTGTATGTCACAGGAGGAGCAATGGGAAAACCATGATTTCCAAATCACATTTCTTTTCTTCACATGGGGTTAGCCATTTGAAGAGCTTGAGTGCTTGGAGGAGGCACTTCATGGTTGAATTTTCTCATGGGGTAGCTTGGGCCATTCTTGGAGGCCATATCATTTCATCCCAAGGGCATAAAGAGCCCCATACTTACCATAAATGGAGGGATAAACTACATGGATGGGAAAATCTAAACTCTCCATTGAACCCCAACACATTGCATCGATCCGGGGTTGAAGTTTTCTTTGATGAGCTACCTAAAATGGCTCATTTCATTTGGATGATTGCATGGGTGAGGGAGTCACTCTTTGGGAACAAGACTTCCCATGTTTTCATCACTCCTACCTTGAGGAGGCCATTGAGTAGCAAGGAGATCACCACTTGTACCTTCCATTTCTTCATGATGTACACTTTGTTATCTTACACTTGGAAGTAATCATTGGAGGACAGATTCATTGCCTATCATTTCAACCATGGTGGGATCCATTGATGAGGCCACAAGAAGAGGGAGGGAGAGATTTTTCTCTACCTTGCAGTTGCTTGAGGACAAGAAACATTTTGAAGGGGGAGGACTGTAATATGCCTAATTAGCCCAAGCTAATAGGAATACTCAATTTTGTTTTGTTTTTCATGCTTATGAATAAAATTGTAAAGGAGGACCAATAATGACTCCTAAAACATCAAAATAAATCAATGCTCAATGTGAAACAAGATACATATGATCTACTTTCATAAACACACTTAAGTGTGAATGAGGCTGGAAAAATTGACTGGGTCAACATGAACAAATCAACAGCACTGTCTAGGTGCAATGTATCTCCAAAAGGCACTGCACAGTCAATGTTGGAAGCCACTCATGTGAATGAGGCTAATTCATCGAGATGGTTTAGGGTTTGGTAAGGATCCCATATTATAAAAGAAGGATGAGGACACCAAGAGAGGGGTTGATCATTTGATATTGCTGAAGGTATTGTCTGTTTAGACAACCCTCATTCTCTAGCTGTTTAGCACTTGGGTGTTCCTGGTCGGGAATCCCACCTCCTTTCTTGAGTAGCTCTTGGAGGAGACTTGTTCTATCTTTTCCACTATCAGGATTGAGCCAAGATTCATCTTCCAACCACCATTCAAATCCTATTGAGGGTTTGATTTTTTTTTTAAGCTACAGTAGTGGAAGCTAGATCTATTCAGATCTAGGAAAATATAGTGCCTCTTCTTAGTGAATGTGTCTTTTAACCTCCTGGAAGAGTGTATTGGATCATCAGAGCTGAATTTTCACATCAAGGCATCAGGCCTAATCACTAATGAATATAACAATTTATTTTTCCCTTCCCTACTACGTTATCTACAAGAGGAGAGTTTCAGGGTGTTTTGACTGCTAATTGGAGGAGAGATCTCCAGTGATAGGATTCTCCCTTTCACTATGGTGATCCATATATTGGCCAACCAATCCATGTTTGTTTCAGATATAATTTACTTATGTATTTATTTACTACAGAATTCCTGAATATTGCTGCAGACTTGTAATTCTAGATCTCAGATCTACTCCTGTACCTTCATGTTTTGATCAAAACCCCAAGGGGAAATTGTAGAGGAACTCATCTAGTGTACAGATATGATATAGATCTATATTTTTGTACACAGATATGTTATAGATCTGAAATTTAATATACAGCTTCTTTAGCCCATAAAATAACGTTTTCAAGCTTTTCGGTCTTAATATGTTGTTGCAACCCCTCAATCTTGAAGGATTCTTTCTGTAAATATTTTGTTTATCCACTATACATTGTATGAACCATGCTATAGATCCGATTTGCTGATTTCCATAACATATTTCATCCATCACCTTCAGAAAATCACGCTTCCTGTGCTTTCGTAAATTCTGCAGTAATTAAGTCATGGGGATTGGGCAATTTTAAGCCATATCGGGAGTCGTAGATCTTTTTAACATATCTAGAGTCATTTTTTTGGGCTGAAATTTGATATATAAGTCTTTTATGACCTAGGATAAGAGATTACACTGTCACTTGCCCTTATTTTTATGCTCATCTCTGAAATTAACCATTTTAGGGCATAAATTGCTGCTTTTCCCCAACTTTTCGCCCATAAAATGAAGTACAATTTGTTGTTGTAGCTTGGATTGATGTATATGTGTTTTTAACATGTAATATGAGCTTATTGGACACTTATTATCCATTAATGAGTTTATATATTGCTGCAGTCCCTCTTTGGGGCATTTTTCAAGGAAACTAGGTGTGGGAGATCTGTTTAACCCACTTAGAAGGATTTATTTTTGATATAATATTGGATTCAGGACTTAGATACCTATATATAAGGGATCCAAGTGCTATTTTTCATTTCTGTAGCAGCCATTACTGGAAAATGTATTTTCCATTCATGCCTTGCTAGTTGTTTCGGATTTGGAATATTACATTCCATCATTGTCTATTTTGTTGATGAAGTTGAGTTAGATGTGGTTCCACTTGAAATTTGAGGAATTATATTAGGATTTCCATATTTGTATGATAGGAAAGTATTATTTTATCTCCATGAGAACAAATATCATTTTCTGAAGCATGGGATGGAGTATATTGTGAGATCTCATCATAAAAAGATGGATATTTCTTTATTTAATGTAAGGAAGATGAAGAGACTAGTTAACGCAAGTCAAAATTTTGCGCTTGTTATGATCACGAAAAAGAATGATATGGAATATGTATCTTTTGAAGTTTGTGATGAAAAATTTAAATCTTATTTGTTTAATGTGATAAGTCAGCATGGCGAGATGTTTCAGGAACCAAATGGGTTACCTCCCAAGAGGGGAATTCAACATGAGATTTAGCTGCAGGAATATGTTCCACTTCCGAACATTGGAATGTATCACATGTCAATAAAGAAAAGCATGAAAATCAAGAATAAAATTCAATAATTGTTGAACAAAGGTATCATATGCTCATCTAGTTCACCATGTGGTTCACTGATTTTTTTGGTGCCAAAGATGGATGAGACTTGGCACATGTGCATGGATTTCTGTGCACTAAATAGAATCACGGTAAAGAATCGCTATCCACTCCCAATAATTGATGATTTTCTTGATGATTTAAGGTATCCAAATTATTTCACTAAGCTAGACTTACAAAGTGGTTATCAACAAGTTATAACAGCTTAAAAGGACATTTGGAAAACCACATTTAATACTAGGCAAGGATTCTTTAAGTAGCTTGTTATGCCATTCAGTCTTACCAATTGTCCAGCTACTTTCATGAGAGTTATGAATGATGTATTAAGACCATTTCTAGATGACTTTTTCATTGTTTACTTAGATGGTATTTTGATATTCAACAAATCAAGATATGAAGATGTCATGCATGTGAACAAGGTACTTGTTGTCTTGAAAAAAGAACAGTTATTTTTAAAGATGTTAAAGTGTGAGTTTGGCAAGACTAATTTAGTGTATTTGGGACACGTTGTTGGAGGAGGTGAGATGAATATAGAACCTTCCAAGGTTGAGCTCATTGTGAATTTGACCAATCCCAATACAAGGTAGGAAGCTTTCTTGGAGCAGCACAATATTGGAGGAAATTGACTGCTAATTTTTCTTCAATTACAGCTTTGTTACATGCATTGAAAAGTGTCAAAAAAGTCTTCCATTAGGGATATATGAAGCAAAAATCATCTGATGCTTTAAAAAAAAAGATCACCTCAACACCGGTATTGGATCTTCCAGAGCTTATACATCCATTTGAGATTCAAACATATGATAGTTATTACACCATGGGAGCAGTTCTCATGCAGCATGGTAAGCCCATTTCATTTCATTCTAAAATTTTTAATGGATTTGTAACTAATTATCCCATTTATGAAAAAGAGCTATATGCATTGGTTCAAAGTGTAAATAAATG